>JARHVA010000234.1:3837500-3852500 GCA_037957365.1 Torreya grandis | reverse complement strand
TTCAAGGTAACATTAACACAAATGTAGTAGATGTCTAGTTACATCAGTTAGAGTCTTACTTTTCTATGACTAATTTCTCTAAGGAAGAAAAAAAAAAGATTTCACTTAAAATTTCTTCACTTGTCATGAAATGGTAGTAATCATATTTTTTATAGGAGAAATAATAACTGGAACATGATTCAACCTTAGATGAATTACTTGAATCCTTCAAGGGTGATTATTATCCTTAATATGTCTATGATGATGGCTATATGTAGTAGTCATAATTATATCATGGTCTTGACCAGTAATTCCAAGTCTACACTACCACATTCCACCTTCTCTACACACGATTGGGATCTTTCGATATGCAACAACACCCCATCCACAAATATCAAAGTGGATTTCAACCATATATATATGTATATATATGTATGTATGTATATATGTATGTATATATATATATATGTATATATATATATGTATATGTATATATATATATATGTATTATATATATATATATATATATATATATATATATATATATATATATATATATATATATATATATATATATATATATATATATAACATATTACATATAATAATAGAAGTAGGCAAATAGGTGATAATATTTCAGCCATACATATTTTTCAAGAATATGTTCTATTTTTCACTATCTCTCCCACAAAGATTTTACATTCACACATAACTCAATCATAGCCGCATTTAAATATTTATCCATCAATTCACCACTTAGGCATCTGATCAGTGTATCAGAGTGGTATATATTATTATTTCATAACCTATCAAACATGATGGGAGTATCTAAGCCTATATATCAAGCATTGAGATCCATTAGACTAACTCTAAGATGATTTTGACAAGAGGGACAAGACAACACAAGAGGAGATTCACCCCTTGATGAAAAATAAAATCAAAGGACCATTCTTGGAAAAGTGTAAATCTATGTTTGGCTAGCTTGTATAAGTCCTTAAATGGGTGGTTCCATCAACTATATCATTAGGTTAAGCTTTTGGTGTTCGATTCCCCCTACATTTCAACTAAACCTATACATTCATGTATTTCAAGGTAACATTGACACAAATGTAGTAGATGTCTAGTTACATCAGTTAGAGTCTTACTTTTCTATGAGTAATTTCTCTAAGGAAGAAAAAAAAAAAGATTTCACTTAAAATTTCTTCACTTGTCATGAAATGGTAGTAATCATATTTTTTATAGGAGAAATAATAACTAGAACATGATTCAACCTTAGATGAATTACTTGAATCCTTCAAGGGTGATTATTATCCTTAATATGTCTATGATGATGGCTATATGTAGTAGTCATAATTATATCATGGTCTTGACCAGTAATTCCAAGTCTACACTACCACATTCCACCTTCTCTACACACGATTGGGATCTTTCGATATGCAACAACACCCCATCCACAAATATCAAAGTGGATTTCAACCATATATATATGTATGTATGTATATATATATGTATATATATATATATATATATATGTATATATATATATATATATATGTACTATATATATATATATATATATATATATATATATATAACATATTACATATAATAATAGAAGTAGGCAAATAGGTGATAATATTTCAGCCATACATATTTTTCAAGAATATGTTCTATTTTTCACTATCTCTCCCACAAAGATTTTACATTCACACATAACTCAATCATAGCCGCATTTAAATATTTATCCATCAATTCACCACTTAGGCATCTGATCAGTGTATCAGAGTGGTATATATTATTATTTCATAACCTATCAAACATGATGGGAGTATCTAAGCCTATATATCAAGCATTGAGATCCATTAGACTAACTCTAAGATGATTTTGACAAGAGGGACAAGACAACACAAGAGGAGATTCACCCCTTGATGAAAAATAAAATCAAAGGACCATTCTTGGAAAAGTGTAAATTTATGTTTGGCTAGCTTGTATAAGTCCTTAAATGGGTGGTTCCATCAACTATATCATTAGGTTAAGCTTTTGGTGTTCGATTCCCCCTACATTTCAACTAAACCTATACATTCATGTATTTCAAGGTAACATTAACACAAATGTAGTAGATGTCTAGTTACATCAGTTAGAGTCTTACTTTTCTATGAGTAATTTCTCTAAGGAAGAAAAAAAAAAAGATTTCACTTAAAATTTCTTCACTTGTCATGAAATGGTAGTAATCATATTTTTTATAGGAGAAATAATAACTAGAACATGATTCAACCTTAGATGAATTACTTGAATCCTTCAAGGGTGATTATTATCCTTAATATGCCTATGATGATGGCTATATGTAGTAGTCATAATTATATCATGGTCTTGACCAGTAATTCCAAGTCTACACTACCACATTCCACCTTCTCTACACACGATTGGGATCTTTCGATATGCAACAACACCCCATCCACAAATATCAAAGTGGATTTCAACCATATATATATGTATGTATGTATATATGTATGTATATATATATATATATATGTATATATATATATATATATATATGTATTATATATATATATATATATATATATATATATATATATATATATATATATATATATATATATATATAACATATTACATATAATAATAGAAGTAGGCAAATAGGTGATAATATTTCAGCCATACATATTTTTCAAGAATATGTTCTATTTTTCACTATCTCTCCCACAAAGATTTTACATTCACACATAACTCAATCATAGCCGCATTTAAATATTTATCCATCAATTCACCACTTAGGCATCTGATCAGTGTATCAGAGTGGTATATATTATTATTTCATAACCTATCAAACATGATGGGAGTATCTAAGCCTATATATCAAGCATTGAGATCCATTAGACTAACTCTAAGATGATTTTGACAAGAGGGACAAGACAACACAAGAGGAGATTCACCCCTTGATGAAAAATAAAATCAAAGGACCATTCTTGGAAAAGTGTAAATTTATGTTTGGCTAGCTTGTATAAGTCCTTAAATGGGTGGTTCCATCAACTATATCATTAGGTTAAGCTTTTGGTGTTCGATTCCCCCTACATTTCAACTAAACCTATACATTCATGTATTTCAAGGTAACATTAACACAAATGTAGTAGATGTCTAGTTACATCAGTTAGAGTCTTACTTTTCTATGACTAATTTCTCTAAGGAAGAAAAAAAAAAGATTTCACTTAAAATTTCTTCACTTGTCATGAAATGGTAGTAATCATATTTTTTATAGGAGAAATAATAACTGGAACATGATTCAACCTTAGATGAATTACTTGAATCCTTCAAGGGTGATTATTATCCTTAATATGTCTATGATGATGGCTATATGTAGTAGTCATAATTATATCATGGTCTTGACCAGTAATTCCAAGTCTACACTACCACATTCCACCTTCTCTACACACGATTGGGATCTTTCGATATGCAACAACACCCCATCCACAAATATCAAAGTGGATTTCAACCATATATATATGTATATATATGTATGTATGTATATATGTATGTATATATATATATATGTATATATATATATATGTATATGTATATATATATATATGTATTATATATATATATATATATATATATATATATATATATATATATATATATATATATATATATATATATATATATAACATATTACATATAATAATAGAAGTAGGCAAATAGGTGATAATATTTCAGCCATACATATTTTTCAAGAATATGTTCTATTTTTCACTATCTCTCCCACAAAGATTTTACATTCACACATAACTCAATCATAGCCGCATTTAAATATTTATCCATCAATTCACCACTTAGGCATCTGATCAGTGTATCAGAGTGGTATATATTATTATTTCATAACCTATCAAACATGATGGGAGTATCTAAGCCTATATATCAAGCATTGAGATCCATTAGACTAACTCTAAGATGATTTTGACAAGAGGGACAAGACAACACAAGAGGAGATTCACCCCTTGATGAAAAATAAAATCAAAGGACCATTCTTGGAAAAGTGTAAATTTATGTTTGGCTAGCTTGTATAAGTCCTTAAATGGGTGGTTCCATCAACTATATCATTAGGTTAAGCTTTTGGTGTTCGATTCCCCCTACATTTCAACTAAACCTATACATTCATGTATTTCAAGGTAACATTAACACAAATGTAGTAGATGTCTAGTTACATCAGTTAGAGTCTTACTTTTCTATGACTAATTTCTCTAAGGAAGAAAAAAAAAAGATTTCACTTAAAATTTCTTCACTTGTCATGAAATGGTAGTAATCATATTTTTTATAGGAGAAATAATAACTGGAACATGATTCAACCTTAGATGAATTACTTGAATCCTTCAAGGGTGATTATTATCCTTAATATGTCTATGATGATGGCTATATGTAGTAGTCATAATTATATCATGGTCTTGACCAGTAATTCCAAGTCTACACTACCACATTCCACCTTCTCTACACACGATTGGGATCTTTCGATATGCAACAACACCCCATCCACAAATATCAAAGTGGATTTCAACCATATATATATGTATATATATGTATGTATGTATATATGTATGTATATATATATATATGTATATATATATATATGTATATATATATATATATATATGTATATGTATATATATATATGTATTATATATATATATATATATATATATATATATATATATATATATATATATATATATATATATATATATATATATAAAACATATTACATATAATAATAGAAGTAGGCAAATAGGTGATAATATTTCAGCCATACATATTTTTCAAGAATATGTTCTATTTTTCACTATCTCTCCCACAAAGATTTTACATTCACACATAACTCAATCATAGCCGCATTTAAATATTTATCCATCAATTCACCACTTAGGCATCTGATCAGTGTATCAGAGTGGTATATATTATTATTTCATAACCTATCAAACATGATGGGAGTATCTAAGCCTATATATCAAGCATTGAGATCCATTAGACTAACTCTAAGATGATTTTGACAAGAGGGACAAGACAACACAAGAGGAGATTCACCCCTTGATGAAAAATAAAATCAAAGGACCATTCTTGGAAAAGTGTAAATTTATGTTTGGCTAGCTTGTATAAGTCCTTAAATGGGTGGTTCCATCAACTATATCATTAGGTTAAGCTTTTGGTGTTCGATTCCCCCTACATTTCAACTAAACCTATACATTCATGTATTTCAAGGTAACAATAACACAAATGTAGTAGATGTCTAGTTACATCAGTTAGAGTCTTACTTTTCTATGAGTAATTTCTCTAAGGAAGAAAAAAAAAAGATTTCACTTAAAATTTCTTCACTTGTCATGAAATGGTAGTAATCATATTTTTTATAGGAGAAATAATAACTAGAACATGATTCAACCTTAGATGAATTACTTGAATCCTTCAAGGGTGATTATTATCCTTAATATGTCTATGATGATGGCTATATGTAGTAGTCATAATTATATCATGGTCTTGACCAGTAATTCCAAGTCTACACTACCACATTCCACCTTCTCTACACACGATTGGGATCTTTCGATATGCAACAACACCCCATCCACAAATATCAAAGTGGATTTCAACCATATATATATGTATATATATGTATGTATGTATATATGTATGTATATATATATATATATGTATATATATATATATGTATATATATATATGTATATATATATATATATATATATGTATTATATATATATATATATATATATATATATATATATATATATATATATATATATATATATATATAACATATTACATATAATAATAGAAGTAGGCAAATAGGTGATAATATTTCAGCCATACATATTTTTCAAGAATATGTTCTATTTTTCACTATCTCTCCCACAAAGATTTTACATTCACACATAACTCAATCATAGCCGCATTTAAATATTTATCCATCAATTCACCACTTAGGCATCTGATCAGTGTATCAGAGTGGTATATATTATTATTTCATAACCTATCAAACATGATGGGAGTATCTAAGCCTATATATCAAGCATTGAGATCCATTAGACTAACTCTAAGATGATTTTGACAAGAGGGACAAGGCAACACAAGAGGAGATTCACCCCTTGATGAAAAATAAAATCAAAGGACCATTCTTGGAAAAGTGTAAATTTATGTTTGGCTAGCTTGTATAAGTCCTTAAATGGGTGGTTCCATCAACTATATCATTAGGTTAAGCTTTTGGTGTTCGATTCCCCCTACATTTCAACTAAACCTATACATTCATGTATTTCAAGGTAACATTAACACAAATGTAGTAGATGTCTAGTTACATCAGTTAGAGTCTTACTTTTCTATGACTAATTTCTCTAAGGAAGAAAAAAAAAAGATTTCACTTAAAATTTCTTCACTTGTCATGAAATGGTAGTAATCATATTTTTTATAGGAGAAATAATAACTGGAACATGATTCAACCTTAGATGAATTACTTGAATCCTTCAAGGGTGATTATTATCCTTAATATGTCTATGATGATGGCTATATGTAGTAGTCATAATTATATCATGGTCTTGACCAGTAATTCCAAGTCTACACTACCACATTCCACCTTCTCTACACACGATTGGGATCTTTCGATATGCAACAACACCCCATCCACAAATATCAAAGTGGATTTCAACCATCCTTTCAATCTTGACTAAATCTAAACAAATCTAAAATAGCTAGTTATACGACCCATCATTATTTGAGTATTGTTTAATATTATTTTAAAACATTTGGTGAAACTTTAGATAAGATCATCTAATTTTTAGCCTATATTTTTTTAATAATTTTTTGATGAATATTTTTTAATCAATTTTACAATTAAATAGATCCTAAAAATTGACAAAAAATGGATAAGCGGTCATATAGCCCCCCTTAACTACCTAAAAAAAATAATTATTTTTAATGCATGTAGAATTAGGCCTAGCTTGTAACCATTTTTTTTGTATTTGGATAAATGAAAAGAAGATACACAAGCATATATAGGCATGTAGTATCCTAAAAAAACTATAGTTAGAAATTAACATAGATTTAAACCTTAAAATAGTATATTATAAAAACCATATATATTTGGAAAGAGAAAATCATGCTCATCATCATGGTAATAATTTTATAAATTTTCTCATTAAAATTCATAGTATATTTTATGATGTAATATTATTTTTTAAATTTTCTATGAAAAATCTTATATTCGACTATGTGTTGATAGGTCCAAACCTTTGGCTCAAGAATCCAAGCCATTTCCCAGCCAAAAAGCTTGGATTTTTAAATTAAAAACAAACATAATGCATTCACACTATAACACATACATGTTATGGTGTGTACACATTCATTTCACATTGCAGTAAAAAGCATAAAATATCTCTTGGAAGGGCTACCTACTCGACTTTATGTAATGTGAAAGGAACATGTATGCATTGTCTTCACATTGCACAATATAATTATAAAAGTTATATTAGAAGTGGAAAATTGTCTACTAGAAGATGGTTTAATAAAATAAATGTTAATTATACTTATAATTAAAATTTATTTTATTAAATATAATAAATTAGTGTCATTTTGCATCTGATAGAGTTGGTCCAGTTTGGCTAGTACATAGACATTTTTAGGGTCTCAGTATTGAACCTGGGGATTTCAAGGCATATATTTTATATTTGATGTTTATTTTTTATAAACAGATGGTCATTTTTAGTATTTTTTGCCTTTTGAATTGTTTCCTGTAACTTCTTGGATGAACTCAATCCAAAATGGTGTAACTCAAGAAACATAGGTCACATTAATGAGATGCACACATCAAATGGCCACTTTTTGTTACTTTAACTTATTCATCATCCCCCATCATCCATAATCACATATTCTTCATCCATCATCACCCCTAATCACTCTTTCATATTTATTCATTATCCCTAATCACTCCCTCATTAAACCTCACCATCTCTCATCATCTCTAATCACTCCCTCATCATCCCCAATCACTCCCTCATTGACATTCATCATCCTCATCATCCCAAATCATTTCTTCATAATCCCTAATCATCCCTAATCACTCCCTCCTCATCCTTAATCACTCCCTCATTGACCCTCACCATCCCTCATCATCTTTACTCACTCACTCATCATATATTATATTAAAAAGTTGAGAAAATGGACCAATTAAAATGACAACATACTTATCTAATTAGATAACCACTCTCTTAGATTTTATTGGGGTTAAGCCAAACTTATGACAAATTCTAGTGAGGATCATGTTAGTTGAAGCTTTTGAGTTAAGTAGTTAGTTTTTTATTTTTTGTAGAGATTCTGATAATCAAAAGGATAGGAGGAACTTATGGTTTATCTTTATAAATGACTACATTGGTTTGTGAAACCTTTTGTTCACTGAAAGATGGCTTGCCAATCACTTAAATTTTAATAAGAGCTATTTTTGTTCTATAATTTGAGCTAACTCATGAAATTTCATATTTGATTTGATATTATTAATCCACTCAACTATTTTATACCCACTTTTTCTAGGTGAATCACCATGTTGATATTGATCATTTCCTTTTAGAGGAGGTTATAGTTATTATATTTTCAATCGAGGGGAATAAAGACATTGTTTTTTTGAAGCATAGATGTGGTGAGAGGTTATTATATATTAGGTTATAGTTTTTTGTTTCAAACCACTCAAAAATCATGAATTTAATAAATGTTATCTTAAGGCTCATTCTCATCCTCACTTGGGAAATCATAAGTTTCAAACACCATTACAGTACTAGAAGAGTTAGATGCATTGAATGTTGTGTCTTAACTACACTCATTTGGAACAATTTCATACCCTTTCATCTCCTTTTCAAATATTTCAAAGGAACTATATAATTGGATACAATATAATTAACCATATTGTATAGTATTATGTACTATAAACCAATTAGACAAGGCTAACTCACATATGTTTATCCCATAAAGCCTATCATGTAATGGATTAGGATTATTTCTCCCTTTGTTGAATAACATATGGTACCTCATGAATGTAAAATTACTATTAGGCATTTCTTCTACTATTTTTATCATGTGTTTATGTAAGTTAAGAAACTCATTGCTAACATTTAAAACCATGTTTTGATTGGCATCTAACACTCCCTTGGTAGAATTAGAAGTTTTAGTTTACGTGTTTGTCATATTAACAAGTACTAAGACTTGAGTTTGAAATTTTTGATTAGGTATAGAGATATAATTATTGAGAAATCATAAACTTTGGTTAGGTGTAGCATGAGCTAAAGGCAAGTGATAAGGACTTGGTTGGGAATGTTATCTAGAGTATTTTAAATAACATTTGGAATTGGATTAAAATTTAGTAAATTTATATTAACATTAGGTATGGATATAGTTTAAATTCACTAGGGATTAAATTGACAATCAATGTTGATGGATTTAACATATGCATTTTTAAAAGAATTAATATTCTTACCTCTACATAGAAACATATAAATTATTGGCACTAGATCATTTTTATACATTTCCAGAGCTAATCAGTCAACATACCTATATGTATCATCAATAAAACTATATATAATTTATAACCTTATAGTACAAGTTATAATGTGTTTATTAGACTCTTTTTCATACTAAAAAAATGTTGATACACCACACTTGGGTCAGTAATCTTCACAAATTGTGCAACAAATATTTCATTACATTGGTTCCATTTAATTATAGAGTTTTTGAGAAGATTTAAAAACTGATAATATGTAGTATTTTTTTAGGTACAAGGGAAAATATTGAATGTTACTTCTTCATAAACTACATTAAACAATACAAAATAAGATTTATAGGATTTCATATGTTCTTCATCTATCTATACTCTAGAGGGAGTGATCAATGAGAGGTACTTCTCAAGATTCCTAAGTAAATCATGAACTGCATCAAAGACATTGATGGCAGAACCAACTAACCAATTTATGTTGAAATATGGGGGTAGATTCCCTAGGATTGGTGAACTTAGTTGAGTTCATGATATCTTAGGTAGGCTAGAATCTAAGGTTGACCTTGTTAACCTAGATGGTGGATCTAACATATTTAGACTTTATCTAACTTAACAGTCAGAAGTTGTGGTCCCTCTTTATAGTGATAATTAATATGTTGATGTGGGTTTTATGCATACCCTAATATTTATATAGGTATATACCCTCTCATTTTAGAATTGGTGACTTATCCCTCTAAGCCATGAGTTGCAGGTATTAATTTTTACAAATAACCATATGGTAGAATATCAGTGGAGCATGATGATTTTGGTTATATCTAATGGTTTATATATGATTAAAATTCTAACTTGTGACCTATAAGCTAAAACTAATCAACCTATAATGGATTATACATATATGATCTAGGCTAAAGTGGATTTGATCTAAAGGGTAAAAAATGACGACATGGTTAGGCAAAAAATAAGTTATTTTATGACTAATTTGAATAATTGTCCCTCTCAAGTTAACTATTTATGTTAAATTGAGATCATGTAATTTACCAATTTATATCATCTCTTAGCTATAATCATAAAATTTAACAAACAAAATATTAAGTCTAAGGAGAATATTAAGTTCAAAATGATTGTTTAACCTTAATCCAAAAGACATTATTGGTAAATAATTATTAAAGCACATCTAAATTACCAAACATGATGAAAAACATGAATTATAATCATAAAGTTTTCTATAATAACATATAGCTCAATCTAACCTTTGTGGTAGTATATGCATCATAAAATACAACAATAATACTTCAAAAAATGCTTTCAAAGCAATCATAGATGTGAAAAGACATCTAATTAACACAACTTATGATAGACATAAAACTATCTTGATTGTATTGACTTACCATTTTTTTTTATTTTTCATTTTTTTTGTAATGAACCACAATATGTATATATAAGATTTGATGGCATTGCCTCATCTTCAAAACTCAGTTGCATGTATAAAATCTAAATAAAATAAATTTATTATTATACAAATAGATTTTACATGTTAATATTTTCTTTTTTTACAATAAAATATAAATGTATTGAGCTAAATCAGAATGAAAGGCAACAAGGAAAATTACATAGAAGCATTCAACATGGGAGGATCTGAACTAGAAGATTTCCAAACTAAATAAGATTGCATAGATGAATATGAAATGGAATTAGTTATAGTTGGTGATGTGGAAATGGCTAATGTGGAAAAGCCTAGTGATGATGTATCACTTACCACAATAAAACTCATACCAATGAACTAAAAGAGTCCATTGAAGTTGATGTTGTAGTAACAACAACAGTTATAATATTTTTAATAGATGATACCATCATAGTTGTAGATAATTATGTCTCTAAACACATAACAAAAGTGTTAAACAAGATTACATTTCACCTTTTTATAGTGTAAAATTCAAAGAAGAAATGAATTTAGGATGAAATATTATTTTTCTTTTAGTAGAACAATATAGAGATCTAAATAGTGGTATTGGCAAGAGCCATTTTTAGGTTTGATTGGGTTTTTAATCTCTTATACTGATTGACATAGTTTATCATGTTCCACTATAAACAAAAAATCCTTTAACTCAAAAAAAAGTTGGCAAAGATGCTCAATTCATTGAGGACATTCAACAAATTCAATATAATGTGCAAACGATTCTATAACATACTAATGTGAAGTATAAGAAACATCATGACAAGCATTAGATATTACATACATTCCAAATTAGTGATCAATTATAACTATACCTATATAAATAAAACCTTATATAACCTTAACACAAGGTTTGACAACTTTGACATGAGCCCTAAACCATCACCAAGCAAGTAAGGGATAACACTTTTGATTTTCATCTACCTTATTATCTTGGGTTGCATCTAGTATTCAATGTAAAAATATTGTGACATTACTTTCCACATCTGTTGGACATTTTAGATACTACATAGACTCTTCAGGGAATAAAGATCAATCTGGTTTGTAATATTGCAATAGAAAAAGATCAAGTCATTGATACTTAGGTTAAATAGACACGTTGACAGGATATCCCTCTCTTATAGGTCATTACATTAGGTCAAGTGCCTTCCCAATGAAAATGGTTTACAAAAGCACATGTTGCCAAAATTTTATGATATCATTTACAATAACTACATGAAAAGGTTTATAATAGAATTTGGATTTATTAAATTAATTAGAATAGTATAAGCTTCACACTAACAAAATAAGATTTAAAAAAAATCAATTTAACAAAATAAAAAACTTCAACAACAATGAATTTCATTGATGTAAGTAAGCTATGAATTGAATTATCATAAGAATAACATCAACATGACATTAATTAGAATAAATACATCTTGACATTCACAAATTAAGCTTGTTCTATACTAAATCAGATCTTAAATAGCATTAGCATTAGTGGAAGTAACTAGAATAATGTTAAGATTAGTGGAATAATAATGGTCACCAAAAATAAAAATAATTTAAGAAAAAATGTTTAGTACATACATATAAGTAAAAATGTTCACTTTTTTGCATTATGGAAGTCACGTGTGAAGTTCATCATGTCCAACATTCACCTTGTAGATTATTGTTTACATAGACATTTTAGTCTACATATTCTAGGCATCTCATCTCCAAATTCATTTAATTATGGTTTGAGCCAATTTCCATTCATATCTATTTTTGTTTTGAGATCAGCTATGGAGATTGACCATACTCAAGTTTTATTTTCTTATTTTGGGTTACATGTAAACATTGAAGGGTTAAAGCAATTACGAGGATGAGGTAGCATGATTCAACTCAACAATGTAAATGCATATATAAATGCTAATATTTTTGGTGATATTGTTGATTTATTTTCAATGACTATAGTTGGATAAGACATAAGGATATAGAACCTAATTGTTTTGGGCATAAAGACCCTTAAAAAATGGGTGATGAATGAGGTCTAAAATCTATGGGAAAGTGTTGTTGATGTAGTCAATAACATTTTGGATATCATTAAATCACTTCTTAAATTTTTTTAGAATAGTATAGATGAGTTCATTGGAAGAGTTCAACAGTCTAAGGGCAATGTTCAAAATCATATTGTAGATTCCACACTGAAGGTTACACATAAACTAAGGAATATTGCCTTAGAAAAGATCAAGATTGTTCTCAAATAAAGTGGGTACAACATTGATGGATAATCATAAGAAGAACTCAAAAAACTTTGGGATGAATATATTTAAGCTCATAACTTAATTATAGAAGAAGATCAGGCTAAAGGTATCCTTGGTGTACCATGAAAACCATCAAATAAGGTGTGTTAACCTAGTAAAATGGATTACTAGTCCCTATGCTCTGTGTGTGTGTGTGTGTGTGTGTGTGTGTGTGTGTGTGTTTAAAACTATTATTAGGAGTGTAATCCTTGAGCGTAATCCTTGAGCCTCTCCTCCTATCTAGGAGTAATCAAGATAATATGTATAATAAATTAAGGTTGTATCCTTCATATAATAAAATTTAAGTATTTGAGTAATGTTATTGTTCATGTATGTATTGGAATGCTTCATTCAGTAAGAGTATTATTAAATATCAACTAGCATAGATGTATTTACATTATGACTATAAAGAGAGTGATTCCAGAGTAGCATCAACCCTTAAACATAATCCTTAAATGTGGTTTATGACTTCAAGATGTGGGAAATAAATTAGAGGTATTATTGGAATGTGGTTTATAATTGAACCATTTCCTTTGATGAGGGTGTTGACTTAAACAAATGTGGTTAGGAAAATCTAATATGTATTTATCGATTGAGGTTACGATTTTGTTGGATTTGAATATATTTACACTAAATTTGTGTAACTATAAGAGTTACTAAATCAAAATAAGTTCAATTAGGGGAAAAATAAGTTTAAAATCAAATACCTGGATTGATCTATTTTCAATGGCCACTTATAATGACTAAGTTTCTTCAACTGCTACTGAGAATCTGAATCAAATTTGCTTGGATATTTTATGGAGTATGCCAACTTTGATTACATACTAAAGTTTTCTCCTAAAAATATCTTTGATAGAGTGGCCTCTATACTATGTGCTAATGGAGGTAGTGTGGGTAGTTTACAAAGGGGTTTTCTCCATCCTCCTATTCTTACTTCAACTATGGAATTTTTTCAAACTCTTGAGGCTCAATAATCTCCACCTTTTATTGATCCTCTACTCTTGGGAATGTGTCCTATTACACAATTCTCTAGCATTACTCCTTCTATGGCTTCTATCATTAGGGGACATAGTATTGATGATTTTGTTACTATAATTTTTGTTCTCACTATTAGTAGATAAAATTTTGATTCTCCTTGCATCATGGAACTTGAGTCTATGTGTGTTACCACATCCTTAATATTTTCAAACATGGGTGGTCAATATATTATCGTGCTTGGTGTCTTGGCATCTAAACAATAAATGTCATTATCCTACCCTAGGATTATGGCTCCCCCTCATCTCAGTGTGGATTATTTTCATGTGTTGAGCATCCTAAGCCTAGGTTTATGACTCAATGGATTTATGCCAAATGCATAAACATTTCAAACCCATTTTAAGTTTTTAGTGATTTATATAAAACTTGGATCCCTGTTGTTTCTTCTTCTAAGGTTACCTCCCTAATTTATGCCTGCTTTATATCTATGGCCCACCAATCCATAAATTTGGGAGATGTGCCCATTCATTTTTATAAGAAAATGCCTAACCTTTTTCTCCTTAAATATTCTATCCATGGGAAGTAAAATGAGATAGGTTGTAAATCTCTTTTTGATAAATGTGTGGGTATGTTATTTTCCACTTTTGACCTCTCTGGTTGGTCTTCTAAGGCTTGGAATTTCATTGTTGGGCCCTTTTTCACCATGCTCAGTTCTAGTTTTTTCCTTATCAAATTTCAAAGCTCCTCTATATATGATTTTATGCTCAACTCTAGGACTTCAT
>JARHVA010000234.1:3785000-3832500 GCA_037957365.1 Torreya grandis | reverse complement strand
AATAACCAATATATTCTATTCAATTCCTAGTGTATACAAATAGTGAAATGAAAATCAAAAAGTGAATTAAACTAAATATTTAAAATGTTAAATTGATAATTTATCTTTTAATATATTAAAATTTTATTTTACCATTATATTTATAAAGGAGATGTTGATAACCCCCCAAAAATAAATGATGCATTCTCTTTCAACTGCAAGACCTTTCTTAGATGATCTCACATTCCCTCTCCTTCAAGATAGAAAATTTACTTAAAAAAATTGTTGACCTTGTTAGTTAAGTGATTTTATGAGAGGAAAATAGTAAAAATTTTCCTTATATAATACATTTACAACCCTAAAATCTATTAAATAATTAAATTCTATGTATCTTGATGTATTCCTATGATAATTTATTCCTGTAATGTTTGGGGCCTCACTTCACCAACTCATAGTTACATAGTCAAGGATAGTTTTAAGAACTTATATAATAATGAAGAGTTGTGTTTAAAAAATGTAACAAAATTATTTTTCATTTTTAGTTTGTTACTCATACAATCTACCTATGTACTCTATTCTAGGTTTTGAATCATGAACCTAGGTGTGGAAGAGTCATCATGTTACATGTGCCTCAGGTGTCGAATATTATGTCATGGGGGGATGAACCTACCCATTGGGTGGTAGAGACCCTCTTTGATTTTGATGGATGAATTATTTAGTTAGACAACTTATATGGTTCTAAGGACATCATTGAAAGAACACCACTTTTGAGGTGTTTGGTAGAATCATTCCTTAATGTTCACTAGGTGTTCTATGGGTATTTCAATATGGTGAAATCCAAATAATACAAGGAAATTCATATCCCCAGGCATTAGTTCATAGGGGATTGACAATAGCAGTTATACATGCATAATAATCTTTGTCTCTACAATCCTAACCATCATAGGATAAACAAGTTAGCTTCTTCCTAGTTCACATGGCCCAATCTTAGGTAAGGTCAACATAGAGTCATTAAAATATTACATTGGGCCTTACTTGTAGATTAAGATATGTTATACTTCTATATCTCTAAGGATTATTTTGTTTTATTTATTTATGATGCCATTCTCTCTAACCACCAACCCATCCTCTTATGAATTGAAGGGATCTTCCATTAAAAAATCTCTAAATCTCAATTTTACTTCAACATAACTCATCTTAATTATGAGCAAACCCCTAACCATATCAAGTGGATATGAAACTTGGTTCCCAAACCCACTAGAGTTATTGGTTAGATTTATTGGTGGTAGGGTATTGTTAAGTAAACTATGCCCTTTTTTCATTGGTATGTGAGTAAAAATCCTTTCTTTAAATAACATGTTCATGATGTGTCATACCATGAATTTAATAATATTTTAGAGCAACTTGATTATGTTCCTTTCACTTTCAATATTCAAACTCAAGCTATCTAATGGAAACATAAGATTAATATTGAGTAAACATACAATTCTAGAGGTCCCTAGTTTTAAGCCTAAATGCATTTGTTGGGAATATGGGATAGGGTTAACCAATAATTATTTTATCTTATCTATTCCAACAAAGTTAAAAATAAGATTAAATCCATTCAAGATGCTAATGTCAAGATCATCAAACTCCAAGACATTCAAAAATCCATTGTTCAATATTAATAGGGGGGTTTTTTCCATCCAACCTTCCTCTCTATCTCGTCAAACATCACTTTCTCATTGTGTCCAAGTTGTCCTTTGCTAACTAATTAAATTATAAAGATTTTATTATCATAATATAATTTAATTGGTACACCAATGATAAGAAATTAATTTTTAGGATTAACACTTGTTTTAATCCTCACCATTGTTGTTCTATTTAGCTTGTACTAACTACAAAAGATATGTCACAAGTTCCTTCACCTACATGTAAAACAATATCATCTAACTCCATATCTCTATTACCAATCAATTGTGACAATAAAAAAAGTAATCAATATTATGATATATGTTAAAGAGGATGATCCACATAGGAAATGGTTTAATGGTCATAAAGGATCTCATCCATTTCCACACATAATTTATATATATATATAGCTATAACATACTTCATATAATAATATAAGTAGACGAATAGGTGAGAATATTATAGCCATATATATTTTTTAAGAGTATGTTCTATTTTTAAATATCTCTCCCACAAATCGTCTATATTCACACATAAATAAATCATAGCTTCATCTGAAGAGTTTCTAATTAGTTCACCACTTGGGAATTAGATCAATGGTACTAAAGTGGTATATATTAGTATTGCATGACCTATCAAACATGATGTGAGTATTTGAGCTTTGACATCAAGAATCAAGATCCATAAGGCTAACTATAAGACCATTTTGACAAGATGACCAAGACAACACAAGAGGAGCTTCATGCCTTGATTAAAATTGAAATTGGATAACCATTCTTGGAGAAGTGTAAATTTATTTTTGGCCAACTTGTAGAAGAAATTGAATAGGTGGTTCCATCAAATTTATCATTAGATTAATATTTGAGTGTTTGATGCCACCTACATTTCAATTAAACCTTGATATTTATATATTTCAAGGTAAGAATAACGTAGATGAAATAGATGTCCAGTTAGATCAGTTAGATTCATACTTTTCCATGAATGATTTCTATGAGGAATAAAACATAAGATTTCACTTAAAATTTCTTCACTTATCATGAAATGGTGGGAATCATATCTTTTGCAGGAGAAATAATAACTATAAGATGATTCAACCTAGGATGAATTTTTATAATCCTTCAAGGGTCATTATTATCCTTAATATGTATATGATGATGGCTACATGCAACAGTCATAACTCAACAGGGCCTAGATAAGTAATTCCAAGTCTACACTGGCACATTCTACCTTTTTTATGAAAGATTGGGCTCTTTCGATATGGAACAATAACCCATCCTAAAAAATAAAAATGGATTTTGATCATCCTTTTAGTCTAGACTAAATATAAACAAAAATAAAATCATGGGTGAAGCCCATCACTATATGACAACCATCAAAGAAGAGTTAAAGCATAAGGGAAATAAGGAGATAACCTCTACACTAAAGAACACACCTAATTTAAAAAATAAAAAATAATCTAATATGTGTAAATGGTGGAAAAAAAAAAGTATAATCCACTCCAACATAGGCTACCATGTGCAAAGGACCTTTCTAGGTGATCAGAAGCAATGGATGATATCAATCCCTCATACAAAATCATTAACACATATCTAAATAATTTAGTCAACACCACACAAGAAACTCCCATAGTACCAAGTGCTAAATTTTAATGCATGTTCAATTTACAAACATGGGTATCGGGGCTTCTAATGGATTTTTTAATTGATGGTGGTAGCATGAATAATCTCATTTTTGCAGCAATTGTCAAGTGACTTAATTTTTTAACTATGCCTCATTTATAGCCTTATAAATTAGGATGGTTAAGTTCCTACAATAACCAAAGTATATGCATCTCAATTTGATGTCTCTTCTCATATATTATTAATCCATTCAAGAAAGAGTTGGTTTTTGATGTATCCCCCATTTATTTTTGTGATGTTGTCATATGGAATCCATACATACATAACCATAAGTGTATGCACAATGCCAATCCTCACATCATAGTTATATCAATAAGTGATAGGAGATACTAGATTATTAGAGTGATTCCATCCTCAACACATATCATGTTAACTCTAAATAATATAGTTCCATATAACTATGCATACTCTACCTTTTACATCTCACCATTGACTAACACATCATACAATAGAAAAGATAGACCAGATTCTAGAAACCTTGGTTACATATAACTATTACGTGGATGTGTATATATATATATATATATATATATATATTATTATACTAAATGCAATTGATACTACTAATTTTCAATGTGGGATAAGTTATCCAGGTGTATTAGCCAACTGTGATGTCCATACCAATGCTCGACTAATTCTCTTGGCTTAAAACAATTACAAAGACACTCTCAAGCTATGATACTACTAAACATGGTAATGATTATGCTTACATGATAATTTATGGATTCTCAAAGATGTCAATTTGAATACCTTGTAAGAAAGAAATATGATCTCTAGAAATAGCTCAACTTTATGTTTAACATGTCTTATGCTTTATGAAATTTCTAGAAAGCACATTAATTAATTCTAGATACAAATTTGAAAGAGTGTACCAAATCTCATCCAATAACTATTTGATAGACAAAATTCTTAAATAGGTTTATGTTTCACCTTCTTAGAGTGTACAACTTAAAGAGGAATGAACTTGGGATAAAATATTACTTTTCACTTAGCATAGTGATGATATAGCTTTGCACATTGGTATTTCCATGAGCCATTTTTAGGTTGTTTTACATTTCTAACCTCATGAACCCATTGATGTAGCTCATCATTTTATACCATTGACAACAAACACTTAATATCAAAAATAATTGATGAAGACATTCAACTCATTGACACATTCAATTTATTTAACATTAAGTGTAAACCACTATTAAACACTATAATGTGAAGTATAAGCAATACCATCACAAGAATTAGACACTACATACCTTCCATTTAAATGATTGATTATGGATACACCTATAGAAATAAAACTTGATAAGACCCTAACACAAGATTTTTCAACTTCAATATGATCACTAAACCATCATGAAGCAAGAGATAACACTTTTGAGTCTAATCTACCTTATTATCTTGGGTTGTATTTTTTATTCAATGCATAAATATTGTGACATTACTTTCCACCTCTATTAGAGACTTTAAGTACTACATAGACTCTTCAATAAATGAATATTAATCTAGATAGTAACATTGTAGTAGAATTACATCAAGTTATTGATGCCTATTTAAAATAGACACATCCACAAGAGATTCATCTATTCCATCTCTTTAAATTAGGTCAATTTACTTCCCATGTAAAATGGTTTATAAAGCACATATTTTAAAACTTTCATACATTATTTACCAAAATTGCATGAAAAGGTTTAAAATATCACTAGGATTAGTAGAAGTAATTAGAAAAGTATCAGATTGACATTAACAAATTAATATTTTTAAAAATCAATTTAAAAAAGTAAAAACCTTCAATAACCATTCATTTTATTGGTGGAAGTAAGGTAGGAATATAATTATCATTGAAATAACATTGAATAGGTATTAGCAATAGTGGAATCAAGGTAAGAATATCATAAAGATAATAAGAATAAAATTGACATGATATTAATTAGAATAAGTTTAGAAATTGACTATAAGCATCTCTCTCCATCCTTTGAGGAGGTGACGTTAATTGACTATAATCATCTATCATAGTTAAAATTGAAAGGGTTTAACCCATTACATTAATAAATCTTTGGCATCTATATAATGACTCCCTATGTCTTGTTCTAACATAATCTTGTACATATATAATTATTTCATATAGTATAATAAATTTTCATATATAAATTTCCTTTCTTTGTGACATAAATTTGGGATGTCCTTGATTAAAGCGTTAAGATATAGTAGACATCTAGATGAGGGATATCGTGATAGTCTATTCAAACATCTAGTTGGAGGTTATTAAGGCATTTTTTTAGGATGTTTAAAGAGACATCCTAAAGAATTTTAGGGTTTAAGGATGATGACACATAATGAGATGCCCAAGTAATTTTAATAAGGACATTTAGTTAGGATATTTCAAAACTATAATTCAGACATATGAGGATGTCTTGTTAAGAAACCCAAAGACTAAACTATAAGATTGTTAGTAGGAGGAAAATAGTGTTTCTTGCCTAGATGTCTATACAAGGGGAAACATGGCCTTGTAAAGGATGGTAGTTATTCCTAAAAAAAACATTATTAAATACTTTCAAGTGTATAATAGTTTTTACCTTCAAAAGGAAAAAAAATCATTATGGGAAAAGTTGTAAAGAAGTCATTAAGAAAAAGATTATCATTAAAATCATAAACACTAAGGATGAAATCAATAAAGAAGTAACATCAATGAATGAGGATATAGTAGCATCAAAGTTCAAAAAAACTATTGACCTAAGATAGGTCCCAATTGGAGTTAAGAACTTGAGCAAGCCATTTAATTTAGTGCATATAAAAACATGTTAATAGTAATTCATGGATGTGTTCTTTCATAACCAACATAATAATTTACAACATTTATATTTTACCTTTTATGAAAATTTTTTCCCCACTATTATTATTTTCATCATTTTATTCCCTCCATAGTAGAAGATAAAAGGTATCAAGTTATTTTTTTCCCACCCTAAAAAGCTATCAAGTTTATGTAGTCATGGGTGACATATTTATTTCAAAATTGAGGGAAAATTTAAAGTGAAAAATGTGAGATTAATTAAAAGTGTTGGTATAAAAACAAAGGGAATGAATGTAAATGTTTCATTAACTATCTTAGTTGTTCCATCCATCACCCATCTCAAATGGATATGAATAGTTAATAAGCCCATCTCTCACTACCATCCCACTCCATATTTTAGGATGTTGATGTTAATGTCAATCTTATAGACTGAACCATTCACACTCCAAATATAAGGATAGATATGGAGAAGAGATAAATAGGGCCCCATATATCTACCCATCTACACCTATTGGCATAAGTGGGAATATATATATATATATATATATATATATATATTATATATATATGTATATATATCTATATGTATATATGTGTATATATCTGTATATATATATATATACATATATATACACATATACACATATATACATATATATATACATATATACATATACATATATATATATACATATATATATATATATATATATATATGTATGTATATATATATGTATATGTATATATATATATGTATATATGTGTATATATATGTATATATATATATATATACATATATATGTATATATGTATATATGTATGTATATATATATGTATATATATATGTGTATATATATGTATATATATATATGTATATATATATGTATATGTATATATATATATATATATACATATATATATATACACATATATATACACATATATATACACATATATATACACATATATATACACATATACATATATATATACATATATATATACATATATATATATACATATATATATACATATATATATACATATATATATACATATATATACATATACATATATATACATATATATACATATATATACATATATATACATATATATATATATATATACATATATATATATATATATATATATATATATATATATATATATATATATATAAGGGACTAAGTGATAATAATGGCATATATAGGGATGTTGTCATATCTATATATAAGGGATCCTTATCCCCTATCCCATGCATCTCTATTGATTTATTTCTATTAATACATGGGTTTCAAATCTAACATAATATTGGTTACTCTCAGATGACCTAAACAAAGATCTTTATTTAATTCATAACATTGTTACTCTCAGATTCTTTTTATCTCAAACATATATTCTCCCATTAAACATTAGGACTCCATATTTATTAAAATAAAATCCCTCATATCAATGATATTGAGGTTTTTATGCTAAGGCTTTATTATCTTCTCATATAATTTTTCCCCTACAGAGAATTTTAGAAGTTGATTTCGAAAGACACTTTTAATAGTATCCATTATTGTTAAGAACCTTCTATGGATAAGACCATTTGTAACTCTACTCACTTTATGTTTTATATAGATGATATTTTAGACATCGTCTAATAAAAACTAACACCATCACCCTTATTGAGAATTTAACTTTTGCTTCATGAATATCTATACTTGAGCTACAAATTGTTAGTATTGAGTTTGAAGGGTTTTCCAAATAGATAATGTATCCAAATTTGTAAATTATGCACTATGGTAGTGAATTCTAAATCATGTTGATCCAAGTGGATTAACCAACCAAGACTCTTGTGATAACACTTGATCAACTATATTGGGTTGTTGTAACTATTGACATACTTCACTCATATAAATTGATCCAAGTGGACCTCCAGCCTCATTGGATCATACCAAAAGCTACCATTTTTTAGTCTATGCCAATTTAAGTGAACCCAAATCATTGGGTTATTCTACATATTACCAATGTTTCTCAGTTGGTCTTGTGCCAATGAAAAAAAATTTCTTTCAAGGATTAACACCTATGTGTTAATAATAACTACCTATTTCTTCCCTTATATTACAAGATAAACCATATAGTAGTAGTCCTCAATAACATTTAGTGGATAATAATTGGTTTTTAGTTCAACTTGTGCTAATTACAAGATAGATGTCACAAGGCCATGCACCTACATGGAAAATTGCACCATTCAACTCTATCTCTCTATTAATTCTTAATTATGACAATAAAAAATATGTTGATGTCATGATATTCATCAGAGATGATGAGTCACATATTAAATGATTCAATGCTCATAAGGGCTCTCATCCCTCTTGACACATAATTTATATATACACATATATAAAATATATCATATAAGAATATAATTAGTAAAATAGGTAATAATATTGTATCCATAATATTTTTCAAGATTATGCCATGTACAGAGTGAATAGATAAATAAATAAATTTATTATTTAAGTTCTATATCTCTCTTTCTCTGTGTTTCACTGTTTATCCCATAAAGCTTATATATTTGTACATTTCTCAATTATACCCTTGTTTGAAGATTTTTACACCAAATAACCACTTGGGCACTAGATCAATGGTATAAGAGTAGTACACATCATTATTATATAAATGGTCAAACATGATTGGAGTATCTGATATTTAACATCAAGAATCAAGATCCACTAGACTAAATACTAGAGTATTTCAACAAGATGTCCAAGACAATTCAAAAAGAGATTTATGCCTTGATTAAAATATAAATTAGATAATCACTCTTAGATTATCAAAAAAAATTATGTGTCTAATTTAAATAATTCCTTGACAGGTTGGTTCTATCAGCTTCATCATCCAGTTAAGAATTTGGCGTTTGATTCCTAATACATTTCAAATAAACCTAAATGTTATTGTGTTTGAGGGTAAGATTAACGTAGATTAAATAGATGTATTTCTAGATCATTTAAATTCTTACTTATCCATGAAAAATTTATTTGAATAAGAAAAAATCAAAATTATACTTTCTAAAGCTTCTTTGCTTGTTAACAAATGGTGGCAATCATATTCTTTGAGGAGAAAGATTAGCTAGAATATGAGTCAACTTGGGATGAATTCTTGGAAGAATTTAAATATGATTATTACCCTGAATATGTCTCTAATGATGGCTAGATAGAGTGGACATAACTATGGCAAGGACTAGATTAGTCATTCCAAGTCTAACCCAACACATTTCACCTTATCTATGTAAGATTGGTTACTTTTGAGATATCAAAACCCCATATTAAAATATAAAAATGGATATAGATCTTATATTTCATCTAGATTTAATTTGATCGAATTAAAAATGATGGGTGAGCCCCATCACTGTATGGTAACCATCTAAGAAGAGTTAAATCATAAGATAAATAAGGAGATAACCTCTATGCCAAGGAACACACCTGCTTCAAATAATAACAAACCATCTAAGCTAGGTAAATGGTGTAACAAAGATAAAAACATCATCCACTCCAATTCAAACTTCCACGTGTAAAAGACATCACTATGCTACCAAAAGCATAAGATGATGTCAATCCATCAGATGAAATCATTGACATAAATCCTAGAATTCTAGTTAGCACCACACAACAACCTCCCATAGAATCATATGTTGAATCATAACACATATTTCATTCATATATGTGGGTATAAGTGAATCAATTTGATTTTATGATTGATAGGGGTAGCATGAATAATCTCATTTTCATATAAACTATCAAGAAAGTGAATATGCCAATAATGCCTCATCTGTAGCATTATAAATTACAAGGATGGTTCAACTCATAAAAAAACCAAGGTATATCCATCATACTTTAATGCATATTCTCATATGTTATTCATCTATTCGAGGAAGAGTTAGTTCATGAGGTATCCCCCATGGATGTTTGTGATGTTCTACTTAGGCATGTATACATGTATAGTTACAAGTGTATGTATAATCTTAATCCTCACATTGTAGTTATATCAATAAAATATAAGAGATACTAGATTCCTAAAGGGATTCCATGTTCAGCACCTACCATGCCAACTCAAAATAATATTATGCCATACATCTATGCATACTATTTCTTTTGTATCTCACCACCATCTAACATAGTCCTACCACAGTAAATATAGATCTAATTTTAGTAACCTTGGTTACATATAACTATTATGTGTCTGTATTTATATATTTGTCATAATGGGTCACGTCGAACAACAACCCAAATGGTTTACCAAGCAACAGTTAGAAGTTATACTTAACATAATCATGACTATTTATTTTCAAGGAGGGACAATTGATCTATGTGGATTAACCAACAATGACTCCTTCAAACAATGATTATATAATTCTCTTGGCTTTCCAAAACTACAAATACACTCTCAAACTATGTTACTACCAAACATGGTAATGATTGTGTTTTTATTATATTTGATAGATTCTTAAAAATGTCAATTTGAATACCTTGTATGAAATAAATATCATCTCTAGAAATGGCTTAATTATAAATTTAACATGTCTTGTCCCAATTTGAAATCCCATTAACCATCATATATAATAGATACATAAGGTTCTTAAGGTATTTATTAAAAGCACATTAGTCTAGTCTAGATACAAAGTTGAGTAAGTCTACTGAATCTCATCCAATAACTAATGAAAATACAAAAGTGTTAAATATGATTATATCTCATCATCTTAGAGTGTAAAATTAAGAGATAAAATGAACTTGGGATGAAATATTGATTTTATTTCAGTAGAACAATAATAGATCTCTACATAGTGGTATTGCCAAGAGTCATTTTTACATTTTCTTGAGTTTTTAACCTTTTGCACTCATTGATAGAGTTTATCATGTTTCACCATCAATAATAAATCCTTTAGCTCAAAAATAAGTTGAAAAATATGATTAATTCATTAAGGACATTCAACACATTTAACATAATGTGCAAACCATTCTATAACACACTAATGTGAAGTATGAGCAACATCATGACAAGCATTAGACATTACATATGTTCCAAACCAGTGATCGAGTATGTCTACACCTATATAAATAAAACCTTATATAAACTTAAAAAACCTTTCTAAACTTTTGTATGAGCCCTAAAAAATCACCAAAGGAGTAACAGATAACACTTTTGAGCTTAATCTACCTTCTTATCTTGGTGGTATTGTTGGAATGTGGAATATGTATTTATCGACTAAGGTTGTGTCTTTGTTTTGTTAAGGTCAAATCTTGTTAAGAGCTACAATGGAATGAAATATAAAGAATGGAATCACCAATAATTTAATCAAATGATAAAAAACCTATTCACTTTAGATTAGATCTGAAATGAAAGATTTAACACAAAAAGAAATTCATTTTGACATTATTTTATAAATTATATTAAAAAGAGAGGGTAGTCAATCACAGTGGGTTGGTTATCACATTTATGAATCAAATATATGAAGGTAACCTATACTCTTCCACCACTTCAATAACCTCAATAATGGGCCAAATAACCTGAAATAAAGTGGCCGTGAAACACTAATTTTATTATTTTCTTCTCAACAACACTTATTTTATTAATCAGTGACAAGTTTGGGGATGAAATTAATCATTTAGCTTGGGAATGAAGATTAGTTGCCTCATGGAAGCCATAATGGATTCCAAGAAAATCACCACCTCTTTCTGTATTTCAAAGATATCACTACATTATATGAAAAAAAATGAAAAAAATGAACTACAAAATAATACAATATGTCAAAGATATCACATTTTTCCATTATCTCTTTAAAAAATAAGAAAAAATATTATATGAGAATTAAATGCATATCAAATATTAAGGTATAAATTATTTTATGAAAATTAAATGGATGTCAATTTTAAGGTTCATTTCGATTTCAAGTTATACTTATTGGCATAAATTATTTTAATTTATTATCTTGATTTTTTAAAATAAATTAAGTAATAAATTTGTTACTTTATCTAAAAAATACTTGTTGATTGGTGATAGATGGTGCAAATTTATTTAAAATATTGCATTGGATTGAAAAAAAATTACTAGAAACAATTCTAATGGATTTTTAAGATCACATGATTTTTCGATTAACTTCTCTAAGGTAGAATAAAAACTAGCATATCATGATCGAATTGATGTCAAATTTAAATTTACTTATAACACACAAGTAAATATTAAATTTATTATCCACCACTTTTATTGATATCTTACAATATTAAACTATTCCTACATTTAATCATATTGATAGAGATTTCATTGTCCATACACTTCCTTATAACAAGCTATAAGCTAACAAATTAATGTGGCTGAAATTAGCATTGGCCAAAGGAAGCTTTAAAAATGAAATAGACATGAGACATTCAATAAAACTAATTAATTTTTATTAGTTATATTAATATGAGGATTTGAGGATTTTTTAAACACTGAGAGGTAATCAAACTATTCATAATATTATCATTTAGGGAATGGTTTTTTATTTTATTTTATTTTTTCATACCATTATCACAATATTAATTACTTGTTACGATGATATTTTATACAATTCATGCATTTAAATTGAACATTGTTACCTTATTGCCAATGCATAGAGATTATAATAAATGTACTTATTATAAAAAATCTAGACTTTAATTCCTAACCTCTAAAATAATAAAATAATGATGTATAGAGTAAATTTATTTAAGATAGTTTTTATATGGATAAGATATTTTATTTCATAATTTTCTAATTGACAAATCTTTCAATTTCCCAACAAAATTTGCCTTATCATAGAACTCTAACCAATCACAAACTAAAAAAAAATAGTTTTTTTTCAAATTTTTAAATAAATAAAATGTACATTTCAAACTTAATATTAAAACTTTAGAAAATATTAAAGAAAATAAATTGCACATATTTCTATATAAACTAATTGTGCAAGGCAACTCTAATAGATACTTGGTTACTAATATATTAAACATCATAAAATAGGATTTTACCTTTAAATAGAGTGGTAACCTTTTTAAAGGGACATAACTTTTATCTTTATAATGTTCTTTTGAGACTAGAAATAATAAAATAATCTCGATAAGGACTTAGTCTATGTTTGAATTTTGGCTAAGAAGGGAAATATAAATTAACATATGGAGATTGGAGTGAGTTGAATAGACATTAAGGGCATTAAATATGTTTAATATATTAATAAACTCAAAGGATTCCTTAGTAAGCTCCTATAGATATCTATACTTTTGTGTAGGTGGTGAGGAAATTATATCACCAAATCAACTCTTCATCTAGTATGCATACTTTGTTAAGATAAGTCAAACAAGTAAACTCTGAGTAGAAATGGTTGCATAGTTTATAACTCAATTATCTTTCTTTTTTGATATTAAATCTATTAATAATTGAAGAATGAGTTTATTTCCATTTGTTTGAAGTTAATGTATAGCTGAGTGTTCATTAGGAAAATAACACTTTTTACTATATATCTAAATTAAGATAAAAAGATACAAAGTGGGATTATAATCCTTAGAATTGACCATTACTCAAATTAGTGGAGTGAATTATGAATTCCATAATTATAATTAATGTATCATAAAAATAAGACTTTTTACATTACATCCATAAAACTTTCTACAAAATTCTAGATGCATTAGAATGAAAATGGCCTCATAATAAAAGATAAGAACTTTTTATTGGAATGAGAAATTAGATTACTAGAATAAGAATGTTTATTTCAAATAATAATAAGGAATTCAAATTATAATTAACAAATTTTTGAGATATTTAGAATTTAATTTATTTTTCAAAATAAAATTATTCCCCTTTTTACACTTTATGATTAATGAAGAAATAAAATTTAAATATATGAAGTATTTTTCATAATTTATAAATATGGATGAAAACCTTGCACATAATTTGGGATTTAAAGTTAAATATAAGTGAATAGAATAAATGAAAAATAATTTATCATAGAGCATACAAAAACAACCAATATTTAAAAACTTAAATTAATTATTTATCTTTTAATATATTAAAATTTTATTTTCCCATTATATTTATGAAGGAGAGGTTGATAACCCCCCCAAAAAATAAATGATGTGGTATCTTTCAATCGTAATACCATTCTTGGATGGTCTGTTATTTCCTCTCCTTTAGAAGATATAAATTTTACTTAATATAAATGTTGACCTTATTACTTAAGTGATTTTAGCAGAGACAATTGGTCAAATTTTGCCTTATATAATACATTTACAACCCTAAAATCCTTGAAAGAGGGAAATATCATGTATCTTGATGTATCTCCATGATAGTTTATTCCTATAATGTTTGCAGCTCACTTAACTAACTCATAGGTACCTCGTCAAGGACAATTTTAAGAAATTCTATAATATGAAAGTGTTATTTTTACAAGAAGGAAAAAAAATATTTTTCATCTTTAATTTGTTACTCTTATAATTTACCTAGGTGATTTATGAAAGGTTTGAATCATGAGCATGGGTGTGGAGGAGTCATCATGTTACTTGTGCCTTAGTTGTCATAGAATATTATGTCATGGGGGGATGAGTCCACCCATTGGGTGGTAGGGACCCTCCTTGATTTTTATAGATGAATTATTTTGTTATCCAACCTATATTCTTACAAGAACATCATAAAAATAAAATAACTTTTTATATGTTTATTCGAATCCTTCCTTGAGGATCACTAGGTGCTCTATTGGGATTTGAATATGGTGAAACCCAAATAATATAAGAAAGGCCATATCCCCATGTGTTGGTGCATAGGCGAGTGAGAATATTCATTATACATGCAAAAAAATATTTTCCTCTTAGATCCCAACCATCATAAGAGAAACAAGTCAACGTCCTCTTAGTTCACTTGGCCCAATCTCAGGCAGGGTCAACACAGAGTCATTAAAATATTACACTTGGATTTACTTGTAGAGTAAGATATGTTATACTTATCTAACTCCAATGATTATCTTGTTTTAGTTATCAATGATTATATTCTCTCTAACCACCAACCCATCTTATTATGCATTGAATGTATCTCCCCTAAAAAAATAATGTTTAAGTCTCAATTTTACTTCAACATAACTCATCTTAAGCATAAGCAATCCCTTAGCCATATCAAGTGGATATAGAACTTGGTTCCCAAACCCACCAAAGATATTGTTGGTTTTATTGGTGGTAGGGTGTTGTTAAATAAACTACCATATTTTTCCATTTATATGGTAGGAAAAAGGAGTTCTTTAAACAACATGTTCATGGTGCATCATACCATGGATTTCATAAGATTTCAAAGGAACTTAATTATGTTACTTTTTGTGTCAATATTCAAAATCAAGTTATCTAATGGAAATAGAAGCTTAAGATCGAGCAAACATACAAATATATATGTGCCTAGCTTTGAGCTTAAATGCAATTTTTAAGAATATGGGATAGGTTTAACCAATAATTATTTTATCTTCTCTATTCCAACTAAGTTGTAAACATGACTAAAGCCATTCAAGATGCTAATGTTAGGATCACCAAACTCCTAGACATTTAGAAATCCATTTTTAAACATTACCAGGGGTATTTACCACCCAACCTTCCTCTCTAGACTATAAAGCATCACATTTTCATTATGTCTAAGTTTTCCTTTTCTAGGTATTTGAATCCTAGAGTGTTTCCTATGATACTAGAAGTGAAGTTGTACACCAATGGCAACAAATTAATTTCAAATATCAACACCAGTGTCAATCCTCACCATTATTATTCTAATAATCTTACACTAACTACAATAGATATGTCACAAGGTCCTACACCAAGATGGAAAACCACACCATCTAAATCCATCTCTTCATTTCCACTTAGTTATGATAATAAAAATGTAAGTGATATCATGATATCTTTTAGACATGATGATCCACACATGAAATGGTTCAATTGTCATAATGGATCTCATCCTAGTCAACACATAATTTATTTATTCATATCTATAAAATATTGAATATAATTATAAAAGTATACAAGTAGGTGAGAATATTGAAACCATACATTTTTTTAAGAGTATGATTTATTTTTTACTATCTCTTCCACAAAGATTTTACACTCACACATAATGAAATCATACCCTCATTTGAAGAGTTATCCATCATTTCACCACCTAGGCATTAGATGAGTGGTATATATTATTATTTCATGACCTATCAAACATGATGGGAGTATCTAAGCCTTGACATCAAACATCAAGATCCATCATACCAACTATAAAACCATTTTAACAAGATGGCCAAGAAAACACAAGAGTAGATTCACACCTTAATTAAAACTAAAATCAGAGAACCATTCTTGGATAAGTTTAAATTTATGTTTGGTTAGCTTGTATTAGTCCTTGAGTGGGTGGTTCAATCGAATTTATCATCAGGTTAGGATTTTCGTGTTTGATAACCCCTACAGTTCAAGTAAACCTAGACATTCATGTGTTTCAAAGAAATATTTACACATATATAGTATATGTCTGGTTAGATCAGTTAGAATATTACTTTTATATGAATAATTTCTCTAAGGAAGAAAAACCAAGATTTCACTTAAAATTTATTCACTTGACATGAAATGGTGGAAGTCATATTTTTGTAGGAGAAATACTGACTAGAAGATGATTCATCCTAGGATGAATTCTTAGAATCCTTCAAGGGTGATTATTATCCTTAATATGTCTATGATGATGGATATATGTAGTGGTCACAATTACAACAAGGCCTAGACAAGTAATTCCAAGTCTACACTACCACATTTGACATTATCTATCTAAGATTGGGTTCTTTTGATATAGAGAAACATCCCATCCTAAAATATCAAATTGGATTTAGAAAATCCTTTTAGTCCTGACTAAATCTAAATAAATATAAAATAGCCGATCGTGTGACCCATCATTATTTTAGCATTGTTTAATGTTGTTTTAAAAATTTTGGTGAAACTTTACATAAGATCATCTAGTTTTTAGCTTATATATTTTTTATGATTTTTTGATGAATATTTATTTATTAATTTTAAAATTAAGTATATCCTAAAAAATGACAAGAAATGGATATGCGGCTATGTATCGCCCCTTAACTACTTAAAAAAAACTAGTTTATTTAATGCATGTAAAATTAGGCCTAGTTTATAACCATATTTTTTTGTATTTGGATAAATGAAAATAAGACACACAAGCATATATAGACATGTAGTGGTGTAAAAAAACTACAGTTAGAAATTAACATAGATTGAAACCTTAAAATAGTAAATTATAAAAATCATATATTTGGAAAGAGGGAAGCATGCTCATCATCATGGTAATAATTTTATAAATTTTCACATTGAAATTAATAGTGTATTTTGTGATGGAGTTTGATTTTTTTTATTCTCTATCAAAACTCTCATATTTGAATGTGTGTTGACAAGTCCAAGCTTTTGGATCAATAATCCAAGCCATTTTCGAGCCAAAATGCCTGGATTTTTAAATTCAAAATAAACATAATGCATATGCGCTATAACATATATATATATATAATAGTTTGCATACATTCATGTCACATTGCAATAAAAAGCATAAAATATCTCTTGGAAGGGATACTTTCTCTATTTTATGTAATGTGAAAGGAACATGTATGCATTTTCTTCACATTACACAAAATAAGTACGAAAGATATATTGGAAATGGTAGATGGTCTACTAGAAGATGATTTAATAAAATAAATGTTAAGTATAATTATACTTTAAATTTATTTTCTTAAATATAACAAATTAGGGTCACTTTTCATTTGATAGATTTGGTCCAATTTGGTTAGTACATAAGCATTTTTAGGGTCTCAGTATTGAACATGAGGATTTCAAGACATATATTTTACAATTGATGTCAATTTTTCATAAACATATAGTCATTTTTAAGGGTTTTATGCCTTTTGGATTGTTTTCTAGTACTTATTAATTGAACTCAAGCCAAAATGGTGTAACTGGGGAAACATAGGTCATATTTATGAGCTACACACATCAAAAGACCAATTTTTATTACTTTAACTTATTCATCATCCCTGAATTATCCCTAATCACTTAGTCCTCATCTATCATCACCCCTAATCACTCTTTTGTCATTATTCATGAAAGGAATATAGAACATAAAGCAATATTAATGAATAAAATATGAAAATAAAATGTAAGAAATACAACATAATAGAGACATAAATTTAATGTGGTTTACTCAATATGGGCTATGTCAACATAGAAATAAATCGTCATTATTATTGAGTCTAATAAATGAAGGGAAAAATTGTAATACAGCTATTTCAATATCCTCTTCACTCACATACAATGTGCCACCATAATTAAAATGCCCTCATATCAAAAGGAGGGTTACATATAGGGTAAAAATGCACAAACATAATTTCTACCATTATATCTACAACCTAATAGTGAATGGTCTAAATTTTCTACCATATGAGGGGCATTTACTCCCCCTACACCCTCCTTATCAGGAACTAGGAATTAAAATAAGATCAGGTTCCACCATCCAATAATCTCCCACTTGGATACTGATTGCTGCAACTCCACCACTATAACTCTTCCTTAGAATTTTTTTTGAACTTTGACCTTGCCATGTTTCTCATCTTCCTTATTATCCTAAAAGACCTATTGAAGCTAAACAACTCTCCAAATTCTTTTTAGTGACTACCTTTGTTAGCGTATCTATAGAATTTTAACTTGTATAGATATTTTTCATCTTCAATTGACCATCTTCCAAAATTGAATGAATGAAGTGATACATGAGTTGTATATGATTGGTTCTTGAGTGGAATGATGAGTTCTTTTCAATGAATCACACTTTGGCTATCACTGTACAACATTCATCTTCCTTCTTATGCATCAACTCTTCTATGAACTATTGTATCCATATCATCTCCTTGCTAGCTTTTATATTTACTACATATTATAGTTATGTAGTTGACAAGGTAACTATCTTCTATAATTTTGAAATCTAACTTACTATTTATCACCAATAGTGAAAACATAACCTATGGTGCTTCTCTTACCATATAAATCTTCAACCATGTTTGCATCAACATATCCTTATAAGATAACATTTGAACCTTCATAACGCAACTATATATCAGTGGTCCCTCTCAAGTTCCTACGAATCCACTTCACTATATCTCAGTGATCGTTTCCTAGATTATCAAAAAACATACTGATAACTCCTACTACATGAGAAATATTTGGTTTCATGCACACCATAACATATATTAAAATTTCAACTACTAAAGCATATGGAACTTTAGATATGTAATTGATTTCTTCTTGCATTTTAAGACATTGTTCCTTATATAATTTGAAGTGCCCTCCTAAACATGTACTTATAGGTTTTGCATCTTGCATATTTAACTTGACTAATATCTTATTTATTTAATCTTCTTAAGACAATGTAAATTTTCTTTTTTTCTTATCTCTTATTATTATTATACCAAGGATTTGCTTTGTAGCACCTAAATACCTCATTGCAAATGAATTTTCTAATTTTATTTTGAGATCATTTATATCCTACATGTTAGACCCTTCAATAAGCATGCCATCTACATAAAATAACAAGATAATATAGATGCCATTATCTAATCTCTTAAAATAGACATAGTGGTTATAATGACAATAATATAACCTTGTTCTATCATAAACATGTTAAATTTCAAAGACCACTTCCTTGGATCTTGTTTAAGATCATAAAAACTCTTCTTCAACTTGCACACCATTTTGTCCTTACCTTTTACTTCATATCCATGTGGCTGATCCATGTATATTTCCTCCTCTAAATCACCATGAAAGAAAGCAATCTTCACATCTAGTTTTTCAAGGTGTAAATATTCTACTACTACTGCCAAACTTAAAATAGTTCTTATGGAAGTCATTTTTACAATTAGAGAAAATATTTAATCAATATCAATACCTTTCTTTTGTACAAACCTCTTTACAATAAGTCTAGCTTTGTACCTCTTTTTTCCTCCATCTTCTTCCTTTAACCTATAAAACCATTTATTCTACAATGCTCTTTTACCTACCAGAAACCAAATCAAATCCCAAGTTTGGTTATGTACCAAGGAGTCCATCTCCTCTTTCATGCCTTGCTCCCACTTCTTTCTAGTTTCTACCTGCATTGCTTCTTCATAGATTTTTGGCTCACTACCATTAGTCAATAATAAATAATAAAGTGAAGGAAAGTATCATTCAAGGAGTCTACTTGCTCTGGTACATCTTATAACTACACTTTCAAGAGTTTGAGGTACTTTTTTTTGTATTTGTTGCACATTCTAATTTTTTGGCACTTTTGGAATTTTATTTCTTGTGATTTCATCAAGTACTACATATTTTGTATTTAAATTTTCTTGTTAATTTCCCTACAATTTCTATACATGACCTTCTAATTAAAGATCACATCTCTACTCTTAATGATTTTGTGATTTTTAAAATGCCATAAACGGTAACCAAAATAATTAACTCCATATCAAATAAAAGTACATTTCTTGGATTTTGCTGCATGATTGGTTCTATTTTATTTATCAATATGTATAAATGCTTCACAACCAAAAGTCATTAAAAATGAATAATATACCATTTTACCTATCCATGCTTCTTCTAGAATACCACCATCCAAAGGACTTGAAGTCTCTCTATTTATTAAGTAAATAATAGTATCCACAACATCTATCCAAAATTATAAGCATAACTCTACATGTAATCTCATGTGCCTTGCACACTCCATGATTGTCCTATTCATCATTTCTGACACAACATTTTTTGTGGTGTTCTTGGAACCATCTTCTCTCTATAAATTTCATGGGATGAATAGTAATTATCAAATTATTTACTATAGTATTCACCTCCATTGTTTGATCTGACACACATTAACTTATTTTTAGTCTCATTCTCAACCAAACCTTTCCATTTCTTAAAAGTATAAAAAACATCAGATTTTTTTCATATGTAATAAACCCACATTTTATAGTTACATCATTAATAAAATTAATATAATAATAAGAGCCACCAAGGTATGATACTTGAGCTAGTCCCCATACATCTATATACACAAGCTCTAACTTTCATCCTTTTTTGTCTTCCCAACTCTAATAAATTTGAATCTCTTTTGTTTTTCATACACACAATGCTCATAGAATTCCCAATCTACCTTCTTCAAATTTGGCAACAATTTTTTTTTAGTGGAGAACTTATATCCCTTTCTCACTTATGTGCCCAAGTCTATGGTTCCATAATTTTATTTCCATTTTTGTAGAAGTTAGCAATAGAAGAGTTAACATTACCATTATATAAATATAATGTACCTACCTTTTTTCATTTTGCTATTACCAGTGATCCTTTAGTGACCTTCCATGATTTTTTTTGTAAATATAACTATGTAGCCCTCACTTCCCAGCTACCTTGCTGAAATTAAATTTCTTCTCAACTTAGGAACATGTCTCACCTCTTTTAACAACCATTTATTTCCATTCTATAATTTTATTTGTATCTTACCCTTTCCTATGATTTTACAGGGTTCACCATCACCCAAATAAACCTATTCCAAATCAGTTTGAAAATAGTATTAAAAATATTTCTTATGGGGTGTAGCATGACATGAAGCCCATGAATCTAACACCCAATAATTATTAATATTATCTAAGTAATTGATTAAAGCATCTTATAACACATCACCTGCTATATTTTCTTCATTATTTTTATCTTGTTTTCCATCTCCTTGTTTTCCATTTTGAAACCAATAATATTTTTTTAAGTGTCCTTTTTTTCCCATAAGTATATCACATCAACATTCCTCTAGATTTAGATCTACCCTTCATGGACTTACCATAATTCCATGGGCCCTTTCCTCTATCCTTTTGTCTTCCCTATTCTCTATAGTCAAAGCATTACTTGATGTCTCACATGTAATTTTCTATCACATTTCCTTGCTAATAATAACACCCATAACATCATCAAAATTTAAAGTGTTTGAACCAAAGATAGAATTAATCAAAACCATGAACAAACCATTCCATATTTTTAGCAATGAGCACAAAATCAAAAGAACCCTAACCTCATCATCAAAATTTACTCCTATAGAGCTTAACTAATTTGTGATCATGTTAAATTCATTTAAAATATTAGTAATAGGCCCACCTTATGACATTTTAAAATTAAATAAATGATTCGTAAGAAATACCTTGTTCAAGTTTGATGGTTTTCTATACACTCTATTCAATTCCTTAAACACATCTAGTATTGTCTTTTATTTTTAATTATTAAAGGCCATTGATGATATGAAGTATAATTGTATTGTTCCTAGTGCCTTTCTATCAAGAACCTCCCAATCTTCATCCTTTATAGTTGCTAGATTCTTTGCTATTCCTCCCAATGGTAGGAAAAGATCTTTCTAATAAAGATAGTCATCCATTTATAGATTCCATAGCTAGTAGTTTTGGAAACTAAAAATTTTGAACTTAAACTTGCTTTCTTCTACCATTGCTTTCACTTAAACTAGGAAACTTCTCTTCTTACAAGTTTATATGCTAAATAAACCCTCTAGCTCTAATACTAGTTATTAGGAATATAGAACATTGAGAAATATTAATGAGTTAAAGATGGAAATAAAATGTAGAAAACACAACATGATGGAAACATAAATTTAATGTGGTTCATCCAATATGAGTTACGTCCACACAAAAATAGCTAGTCCTTATTATTTAGTCCAACAAATAAAGGGAAAAATTTGAAATATGACCACTATAATATCCTCTTCACTCACATACATCATGATTTCATAATTGCAATACCCTCTATCAAAATGAGGGTACATATATAGAAAAAATGCACAACATAATTTTTATTATTAAATCTATAACCTAATGGTGAACAGTCTAGATTTAATATAAAATTATAATATTTATAGTGCATTATTAACTAATTTTTTCATCAAGATCACTACCCCCAAACCCCCACGAGAGGGGCTAAAAAATAGGTCTCCACCCCCATAGACCCCCATGGAAACCATAGTGGAGGGCGTTGCCTCCCACACCCACTTATAAGGAACTGGGCATTCAAATAAGATCAAGATTCACCATCTAACACTTAATTGTCCCTAATCACTCCCTCATTAACACTCACCATCTTTCTTCATATTTAATCACTCCCTCATAATCCTTAATCACTCCTTGATTAGCCATCACCATCCCTTATCATCCCTAGTCATTATTTCATCATCCCTAATAATTCCTAATCACTACCTTCTCATACTTAATCACTACCTCATTTACCCTCACCATCCCTCATCATCTCTACTCACTTCCTTGTCATATATTATATCTAAAGTTGAGGAAATATCCCACTAAAAATGATAACATACTTATCTAATTGGATAACCACTCTTAGATTTTGGTGGGGTTAAGCCAAGTTTATGACAAATTCTAGAGAGAATCATGTTAGTTGAATCTTCTAAGTCAACTAGGTAGTTTTCTATTTTTTTGAAAGATTATAAAAATCAAAAGGAAAGGTAGATTTTATGGTTTGTCTTTATAAATGAGTATGTTGGTCTATGAAACCTTTTTTCACTAGAAGATGGTTTGTCAGTCACTTAAATTTTAATAAGATCTATTTTTTTCTATAATTTGAGCCAACTCGTGAAAGGTCATATTCGATTTGATCTTATTAATTTCCTATCCTGTGTTATATCCACTTTTTTTAGTTGAATCACGAAGCTGATATTGATCATTTGATTTTAGAGGAGGTGTATAATTATTAGATTTTTTTAATGGGGGGAATAATGACATTGTTTTTTCAAAGGGTAGATGTGGTGAGGGGTTGTTATTGGTTATTATATCTTAGGTTATAGTTGTTTCTTTGAAATTGTTGAAAAATCATGAATTTCATTAGTGTTATTTTAAGGCTCATTCTCATCCTCACTTTGGAAATCATAAGTTTCAGACACCATTACAATACTAGAAGAGTTGGATGCATTAGATGTATTAACTTAACTACACTCGTTTGGAATAATTTCATACCCTTTTATCTCTTTTTCAAACATTTCAAAGGAAATATACAATTTGATACAATATAATCCATCATATTACATAGTATTGTCTACTATACACCAATTAGACAAGGCTACGTCATATACGTTAATCTCATAAATCTTATCAGGTGATGGCTTAGGATTATTTATCCCTTTGTTAAATGACAACAACACCTCAATAATGTAAAATTACTATTGGAAATTTATTCTACTATTTCTCTCATGTGTTTTTGTAAGTTAAGAAACTCATTGCTAATATTATAAACCATTCATTGAATGGCATCTAACTCTCCTTGGTAGAATTAGAAGTTTTAGTTAGTATGTTTATCATATTAACAAGTAGTAAGACTTTATTTTTAACTTGTTGTTTTGGCATAGAGTTACAATTTTTGAGAAAGCCTAAACTTTGGTTAGGTGCAACATGATCCAAACACAAGTGGTTAAGGACTTGGTTGGGAATGCTAGCTAGAACATTTTAAATAACATTTAGAATGGGATTCAAAGTTGGTAAATCTAAATTAACATTAGGTATGGATATAGTTTGAAGTCCTTGGGGATTCAATTGAAAATAAATGTTGATAGATTAAACATATGCATTTAAAATAGTATTAATATTCTTGCCTCTACATAGAAACATATAAATCATTGACTCTAGATGATTTTTATACATTTCTAAAGCTAATCAGTCAACAAACCTATACCTAATTAATAAAACTATACAAAATTTGGAACCTTATAATAGAGGTTCTAATGTGTTCATTAGACTCTTTTCATGCTAAAAAATGTTGATACACCACACTTGGGTCAATAATTTTCCCAAATTGTGCAACAAATATGTCATTACATTGGTTCCATTTAAATATAGTCTTTTCAACAAGATTTAGAAATCGATCATATGTAGTACTTTTTAAGGTACAAGGGAAAATCTAGAATGTTACATCTTTGTAAACTAAATTCAATAATATCAAATAAGCTTTAAAGGATTTCATATGTTCTTTGGTTGTTCATACTCTAGAGGGAATGATCAAGGAGAGGTAATTCTCAAGATTACTAAGTAGATCACAAACTACACCAAAAACATTCATGGTAGAATCAACTAGCCAATTGATGGTGAAATATGGGGGTGGATTCCCTAGGACTGGTGAAATTAGTTGAGTTCATGATATCTTAGGTAGTCCAAAATTTAAGGTTAACCTAGTTAACCTAGATGGTAGATCCAACATTTTTAGACTTAGTCTAACTTAATGGTCAGAAGTTGTGGTCCCTACTTATAGTGCTAATTAATATGTTGATGTGGGTTTTATGAAAACCCTAATATTTCTATAGGTATATACCCTCTCATTTTAGAACTAGTGACTAGTTTTACAAATAACCATCTAGTAGAATAATGATGAAACACAATGATTTCAATTACCTCAATGGTTTAGATATGTTTAAAATTCTAACATATGACCTATAAGCTAAAACTAATCAACCTATAATTGATTATACATATATGGTCTAGGCTAAAGTGGATTCGATAAAAAAGGTAAAAAAGGAAGGCAAGGTTAGGCAAAAAAGAAGTTATTTTATGGCCAATTTGAAGAATTGTACCTCTTAAATTAACTATTTATGTGAAATTGAGAACATGTAATTTACCAATTTCTATCATCTCTTAGCTATAAGCATAAAATTTAATAAACAAAATATTGAGTCTAAGAAGAATATTAAATGGAAAATGACTTTATAACCTTAATCCAAAAGACATTGTTAGTAAATAATTGTTTAATAACTTCCAAATTACCAAACATGAATTACAATCATAAATTTGTCTATAATAATGTACATCTCAATCTAACCTTTGTGGTAGTACATGCATCAATTAACACAACATTACTAATTCATAGAAAGTTTTCAAAGCAATGAGATGTGAAAAGATAACTAATTAACACAACTTATGAATAGTCATAAAACTATCTTGATTTCATTATTTTACCAAAAATATCTTTCTTTTTACAATGAATGACAATATCTATATATAGGATTTGATGGGCACTGCCTCTTCTTCAAAACTCAATTACATGTATAAAATCTAAATAAAATAAATTTATTATTATATAAAAAGATTTTACATGTAAATGTTTTCTTGTTTTACAATAAAAATATAAATATATTGAGCTAAATCAAAATGAAAGGAAACTAGAACAATTACATGCAAGTATACAACATGGGAGGATTTAAAGTAGACAATGTCCCAACTAAAGAAGATTGTATACATGAATATGAAATGGAAACAATTAATTTTGGTGATGTGAACATGGCTAATATAGAAAATCCTAGTGATGATCTAGTACTTATAATAATAAAAATCATACCAACAAAAATAAAATTAAAAATTAAAACTCATACTAGTGAACTAGAAGAGTGCACTGAAGTTTATGCTACAGTAGCAATTGAAGTTATAATATTTGAACTAGATGATACCATTGTAGTTGTAGATAATTATGCCCCTAAAAAGGTGACAAAAGTGTTAAATATGATTATATTTCACCTTTTTAGAGTGTACAACTCAAAGAGGAAATGAATCTAGTATGAAATATTATTTTTCTTTTAGTAGAATAATAAGAGAGCTCTACATAATGGTACCACCAAGATCTATTTTTAGGTTTGCTTCAATTTATAACATCTTGCACCCATTAAAATAGTTTATCATGTTACACTATCAACAAAAAATAATTTAACTAAAAATTAAGTTCACAAAGATGCCCAAATAATTAAGGACATTTATCACATTCAACATCATGTGCAAACAATTCTATAACACACTAATGTGAAGTCTAAGAAACATCATGACAAACATTGGACATTCATACATTCAAAACTAGTGATCAATTATGGATCAATCTATTATCACGAGTGTGGTCAATCTATTTTATTATTCCCAAAAGCAATAAGGGTTGAAGGGTTAAAGGTTTTATTTTATTTCTTTTCAAATATGGGCGGTCAATCTATTATCATGATTGTTGTCTTGGCATATAAATAGTAAACATCATGCTCCCATCATGGGAATATGGATCCCACTCATCTCAGTGTTGATTCTTTTCATGCAGTTGAGCATCTTAAGCCTAGGTCTATGACTCGATGGGTTTATGCCAGAGTAATAAACATTTCAAACCCATTTCACTTTTGTAGTTAATTTTTGCAAAACATAGATCCCTATTGGTTCTTATTATAGGGTTCCCTCCCTAGTTGATGTCTCATTGTAATATATGGCCCACCAACCCATTTTTATGGGGGATGTGCCCATTCATTTTTATAAGAATATCGCTAACCTTTTTACCCTTAAATCTTCTATCTATGAGATGGAAGCTGGGAAAGGTTATAGATCTATTTTTTGTAAATGTGTGGGTAGGTTCATTTCCACATATAACTTATATGGTTGGGATTATGAGGCCTATAATTTCATTTTTGTGCCCTCTTTCACCCTGCTCAGTTCTCATTTTTTGCTTGTCAAATTTTAGAGCTCCTCTGAACTTGAGTTTGTGCTCAACTCTTGGCCTTAGTTTTTTAACAACTTCAACTTGGTTTGGTAATCTTAGAATCCTTTATTTTATCCTAACAAAGACCATGTTTGAGATGCTCCACTATTGATTAGGTTGTATAATCTTCCACTTGTTTTAAGGAAAAAAAATTCATTAAGATTCTAGTGAAATAGGTTGGTTATTTTGTGATCATTGATGACTCCTCCTAGAATCTTGATTTTATCATAGCATGTGTTATCATCCACCTATCCAAACCACTCTTATATTCAGTGAATTTGCTCTCCTCACATGGGTCATGGATTCAATTCCTAAACTACAAACATCTCCCTTTATATTATTTCCATTGTAATCTTCTTGGTCACCAAATTGTTCAGGTCCTTCCAAGCTTCAAGGTCCCTCTACTCCTTGGTCCTTTCAAGTTTTGAATAATAAAATTTGGACTCCAAATCAAGATTTCTCACAAAATAATCATGAATTTTTTTATTCCCCCTCTTTCTAAGGAGGTTATTATTGATTAATTTTTCAAAGAGGGATCTTCTCCTGATCCACATTCATCTCAAGGGCAAGTTCATTTTTCCTCCTCCCCTAGGCCTTTTCCTATAGTTGTGGAAGACACTCCTAAGAAACCTAATTGTGACATTACAATGGGATGATTATGTGTGGATGTTTTTATTTTATCCTTCCCCCTCTCTTAACCCCCTTTTTTCCCCTATTTCATTCCATCCTACTTTTCACGTCAATCCTATCCCTTCTCACTAGGTTGTTCCCATTATGTTCCCCCTCCTGCATCATTCCCCTCTCTCGTAATGAAATCTCTTAGCCCATGCATGATGAGAATATTAAATTTGATTTTGGATCCTTTAAAAATAGGAAAGGTAGATGCTTTGAGGTAGAAAGGATTCATCTAAGGTAGAAGCACTAGTAAGAGAGGGATCTCAATGGAAAATGAAGGTCCTTCTTTTGAGGCATAAGAGAAGATAGGCCCTTACTTATAGTTGATTACTGTATCACCATATATTGGAATTATCTTAGTTCACTCCTAGTTTTGTTTTGTCTTCTCATTTTTATTTCATGTTAGATGGGCTAAAATATTTTTATTGGTCACAGTTTGGTTATTGCCTTTTGGTAAAAGGTTTTACCATTTGATTGCTTTCCCTTTTCTTCCTCAACATTATGTTATTCTCCTTACTAAAAGTGTGTTGTCCTCTATGTTGATTGATTTATTCTTTATTTCATATTCATATCTTCTTGTTGTGGGGGACTAGGCACCCTTTTGTGTCCCAGTGATGGTTCATAACTCTAATTAAAAGAATTTTACCCTATCAAAAAAAGAGTTACAATGGCATGATTAAAGAATGGAATCACCAATAATTTGATATCCTTCTTGAATGTTGTGGCCAAGGTAAAAAAAAACCTATTCACTTTAGATCAGTTTTGAAATGAAAGATTTAAGCCAGAAAGATTATTTTTCACACTATTTTATAAAAAGTATTATAAAGAGAGGTAGGTGTAGTTACTAACAGTGTGTTTATTAGCACCTTTACGAATCAAATATATGAAGGTAACATTTAGCTCAGTTTTCACTAGCCTTTTTAACATATACTCTTCTAGCACTCCAATAATCTTAGCCCTTACAATAGGCCAAACAACTTGAAAAAAGTGGCCACAAAACCATTTGTCCCTAGAGTGTTGTCTATTTTCATTAAAAACACTACTTTTTATTATTTCCTTCTTAACAAAGGGAGCCATTAAAGACTTATTTTGTTTATCAATGACAAGTTTGGGGATGAAACTAATCATTTTAGCTTGGGCATGAAGATCATAGGCCTCCATGAGATCCAAAAGGGATTCAAATAAACTCACCACATCTTTCATTATGTCAAAGATATAACTAAATTAGGTTTAAAAAAAAATGAAAAAAATTGAGCTACAAAATAATAAAGTACATCAAATCTTTCACATTTTTTCAATGTCTTTTAAAAAAATAGGAAAAAGAGAGTTAAATAGACATCAATTATTAATTTATAAAATACTTTATGTAAATTAAATGGATGTTAATTCTAAGGTTCATTTTTATTTTAAGTTATACATATTGGCATAAATTAATTTAATTTATTCTCTTGATTTTTTAAAAATGTATTAACTTTTTTGCCTTATCTAAAAAGTATTTGTTGATTGGTGATGGATGGTGCCAATTTATTTTAGTATTGCATTGGATTCAAAAAAATATTACTAGAAAAAATTCCAATGGATTTTTAAGATATCAGGATTTTTCAATTACCTTTTTCCTAGGAAGAAGAAAAACTAGAATATCATGATCAAATTGACATCAAATTTAAAATTTAAACTCCATTATGAGACACAAGTAAATGTCAAATTTATTATCCACCACTTTTATTGATATCTTATAATATTACACTATTCCTACATTAAATTTATTTCAAATTCATATTGATAAAAATTTTATTTTCCATACAACCTTATAAATTTGTAAATTAAACTTCTTTATAACAATCGATAAGATAACAAATTAATTTGGTTTAAATTGAAATTGGTCAAAGGAAGATTTAAAATTAAATAAACATAAGACATTTAATAACACCAATTAGTTGTTATAATTCATATTAATACGTGGACTTGATGATTTTTTAAACATTAATAGGTAATCAAACTATTTATAATATTATCATTTAAGGATTTTTTTCACAACACTGTCACAATATTAATTACATATTATGATGATATTTCATGCAATTCATGCATTTAAATGAGCATTTTTACCCTACTACCAATGTGTAGAAAGTATAATAAATATATTTATTATAAAAAGTAAACTCTAATTCCCAATCCCTAAAACAATAAAATAATGTTGTATAAAATAAATTTATTTGAGAAGTTTTTGGATGGATAAGATGTTTTTTCATAATTTTCTATTTGAAAAATGTTTCAAAATCCCACCAAAAATTATCTCATCATAAAACTTGAACCAATCACCAACTAAAAAAAATAGTCTTTTTTCAATTTTCTTTATTTTTTTAAGAAATACAATGTATATTTCAAACCTAATATTAAAACTTAAAAAAATACCATAAAAAAATAGATTTCACTTACTTCAATATACATTAATAATGGAAGGTAATTGTTATATATATCTACACATTGATTACTTATGAAGTATACCTCAAAAAATAGGGGTTTTCCTATAAATAGAGGGATAAATTTTGTAAATGGACATACCTTTTATGTTTAGGGTTTTCTTCTGAGACTAGAAATAAAATAATCTTGAAAAGGATGAAGTTTATGTTTTTAATTTGGCTGAGAAGGGAAATAGAAATTAACATATGGAGATTGTAGTGAGTTGAATAAACATCAAAGGCTTTAAATATTTTTAATAGATTAATAAAATTAGAGGATTAATTAGTACATTGCTATGGATATGTGTACTCATTGTGTAGGTGGCCAAGAAATAATATCACCAAATGAACTCTTCATCTAATATGTATACTTTGTTAAGATAAGTAAAACAAGTAAGCTCCGAGTGGAAATTGTTACATAGTTTACAACTCAATTCTCCTTATTTTTTGATCATTAAATCTATTCATAATTGAAAAATGGGTTTATTTCCATTTGTTTGAAATTAATTTATAGTTGAGTGTGCACTAGTAAAAGAATAGCTTTTATTTTATATATATATATATATATATATATATATATATATATATATATATATATATATATATATATATATATATATATATATATATATATAGAAATGTGCAAAGCAGGATTATAATCCTTAGAATTGACCATTAATCTGATTGTTTGAGTGAATTATGAATGCCATAATTATAATTAATGTGTCATAAAAGGAGGGATTTGTGCATTGCATCCATAAAACTTATTACAACATTATAGATGCATTATATATATATATATATAGAAATGTGCAAAGCAGGATTATAATCCTTATAATTGACCATTAATCTGATTGTTTGAGTGAATTATGAATGCCATAATTATAATTAATGTATCATAAAAGGAGGGATTTGTGCATTGCATCCATAAAACTTATTACAACATTATAGATGCATTAGAATGAAAATAGCCTCATAAAAAATGATAAGAACTTTTTGTTGGAATGACAAGTTAGATTACTAGAATAAGAATGTCTATTTGGAATAAGAATAGGGCCTTAAAATTTTAATTAATATGTTTTTTGAGATATTTAGAATTTAATTTATTTTTTAAAATAAAATTGTTCCCCTTTTTACACTTGATAATTAATGAAGATATGAAATTAAAGATCCGATGAAGTTTTCATAATTTATAAATTTGGATCAAAACCTTGCACATAATTTAGGATTTAGAGTTAAATAAAAATAAATAGAATGGATGAAAACTACTTATTAATACATTATCATCATGAATAATAAATAACTGATATACTCTATTCAATTCCTAGTGTATATAGGGAAATGCCAATTTAAAAGTGAATTAAACTAGATATTTAAAAAGTTAAATTGATTATTTATCTTATTAAAATATTATTTTACCATTATATTTATAAAGGAGAGGCTGATAACCCCCCACTAAAAAATTGTGTGGTCTCTTTCAACCACAAAACCATTCTTAGATGGTCTCACATTCCCTCTCCTTCAAGATATAAAATTTTCTTAAGAAAATTTCAACCTTGTTAGGTAATTGATTTTATGAGAGGCATCTGGTCAAATTTTTCCTTATATAATACATTTACAACCCTCAAAAATATTAAAGAGGTAAATGGCATGTACCTTGATTTATCCCCATGATAATTTATTCCTATAATGTTTGGGACCTCACTTAACCAACTCATAGATACATAGTCAAGGATAGTTTTAATAACTTATATAATATGGAAGAATTATGTTTAGAATAAGTAATAAAATTATTTTTCATCTTTAGTATTTTACTCATAAAATCTACCTATGTGATCTATGCTAGTTTTTGAATCATGATCCTGGGTGTGGATGAGTCCTCATGTTACTTAGGCCTCAACGATCAAATATTATTTCATGGGGGGATAAACCTACCCATTGGGTGGTAGGGACTATATTTTACTTTGATGGATTCATTATTTTTTTATACAAAATTTATGATTCCAAGGACATCATCGAAATAGCACCACTTTTGAGGTGTTTGGTAAACTCATTCCTCAATGCTCACTAGGTGTTCTATGGGTATTTCAATATGGTAGAATACAAATAATATAAAGAAGGTCATCTCCCCATTCATTAGTTCATAGGGGATTGAAAATATTAGTTATACATGTACAATGATCTTTGTCTCTTCAATCCTAACCATCATAGGATAAACAAGTTAGCTTTCTCCTAGTTCAATTGGCCAAATCTTAGGCAAGGTCAACAAAGAGTCATTAAAATATTACATTTGGCCTTACTTGTAGAGTAAGATATGTTCTAATTCTCTAGCTCTAAGGCTTGTCTTATTTTAGTTATGATGATGCCATTATCTCTAACCACCAACCGATCCTCTTATGAATTGAATCGATATCCCATCAAAAAATAATCTCTAAAACTCAATTTTACTTCAACACAATTGATCTTAAGTATGAGAAAACCCCTAGCCATATCAAGTGGATATAAAAATTGGTTCCCAAACCCATTAGAGATATTGGTTGGATTTATTGGTGGTAGGGTGTTTTTAAGTAAACTACCACCTTTTTCCATTTGTATGTAAGGAAAAAGCCTTTCTTTAAACAACATCTTCATGACATGTCATACCATGAATTTCATAATATTTTAGAGGAACTTGGTTATGTTAATTTCAATGTTAATATTAAAACTCAAGGTGTCCAAAGGAAACATAAGCTTACGATTGAGTACACATAAAAATCTAGAGGTGCCTAGCTTCAATCCTAAATGCATTTATTAGGAATATGGGATAGGGGTAACCAATAATTATTTTATTCTCTGTATTCCAACCAAGTTAAAAATAAAACTAAATCCATTCAAGATGCTAATGTTAATATCATCAAACTCCAAGACATTTAGAAAGCCATTGTTAAATATTACCAAGGGTATTTTCCATCCAACCTTCCTCTCTTACTCATGAAGCATCACTTTTTAATTATGTCTAAGATGTCCTTTACTAGGTATTTGAATTTTAGAGATTTTACTATCATACTAGAAGTGAAGTGGTACACCAATGATAACAAATTAATTTTGAAGATCAACACATATGTTAATCCTCACCATTATTATTCTATTTATTTTGTACTAACTATAAAGGATATGCCATAAGTTCCTGCACCTACATGTAAAACCATGTCATTTAACTCCATCTCTCTATTGACACTTAGCTATGACAATAAAAATTAATTGATATCTTCATAAATGTTATAGATGATGATCTAAACATGAAATGGTTCAATGGTCATAATGGATCTCATATGTAGCCACACATGATTTATATTTACATATCTATAACATACTACATATAATAGTAAAATTAGACAAATAGGTAAGCATATTAAAAACATACATATTTTTTAAGAGTATGTTCTATTTTTCATTATCTCTCCCACAAATATTCTATATTCAAACATAACTTAATCATAGACTCATCTGAAGAGTTCTCCATTAGTTCACGATGTGGGCAATAGATCAATGGTATTAGACTAGTTTATATTTTTATTACATGACCTATCAAACATGATGTGAGTATATGAACCTCAATATCAATCATTGAGATCCATTAAACTAAATACAAGACCATTTTGACAAGATGGCCAATAAAATAAAAGAGGAAGTTCGTGCCTTGATTAAAATTGAAATTGGATAAACATTCTTGGAGAATTGTCTATTTATTTTTGGCAAACTTATAGAAGAACATGAATGGGTCATTCCATTGTCTTTATCATTAGATTAAGATTTTGGTGTTCTATGCCCCCAATATTTCAAGTAAACCTAGATATTCATGTGTTTCAAGGTAAGATTAACACATATGCAATAGATGTTTGGTTAGATTAGTTAGATTCTTACTTTACCATGAATGATTTCTCTAAGGAATAAAAAAAATGATTTCACTTAAAATTTCTTCATTTGTCATGAAATGATGGCAATCATATTTTTTGAAGGATAAATACTAACTAGACGATGATTCAACCTAAGATGAATTCATAAAATCCTTAAATTGTGATTATTATCTTTAATATGTCTATGATAATGGATACATGTAGTGGTCACAACTATAAAAGGGCCTAGATTAGTAATTCCATGTCTACACTGACACATTCTACCTTTTATATGCAAAATTAGGCTCTTTCGATATGGAACAACACCCCATCCTCAAATATCAAAGTGGATTTTGACCATAATTTTAGTCTAGACTAAATATAAACAAAGATAAATGATGGGTGAAGAACATCACTATATGAAAACCATGAAAGAAGAGTTCAACCATAAGGGAAATAAGGAGACAACCTATACACTAGAAAATACACCTACTTAAAAAATTAAAAAACCATATAATATGGGTAAATGGTGCAATGAAATACGAGTAGAATCCATTCCAAAATAGAGTACCATGTGAAAAGGACCTTTATAGGTGATCATAAGGAAATGATGATGCCAATCCCTCATATAAAATCATTAACACATATCCTAACAATCTAGTCAACACCACACAAGTAACTCCCATAACACCAAATGTTAAATTGTAATGCATGTTTCATTCACAAATATAGGTAGAAGGGAATCTAAGAGATTTTTTAATGGATGGTGATATCATGAATAATCTCATTGTTACACCAACTATCAAGTGACTTAATTTTCTAACCATGCCTCATTTGCAGCCTTGTAAATTAGGATAACTAAGTTCATATAATAACCAATGTATATGCATCTCTTTTTAATTTTGCTTCGCATATTTTTAAATCCATTCAAGGAAAAGTTAGTTTTTGATGTATCCCCTATTGATTTTTGTGATGTTCTCCCAAGGAATGCATACATGCATAGCCATAAGTGTATGTGCAATGCTAATCCTCACATCATAATTATCTCAATAAGTGGTAAGAGATACTAGATTCCTAAAATGATTCCATCCTTAACACCTATTATGTCAACTCTAAATAATATAGTGCCTATAACTATACATATTATTCCTTTTGCATCTCACCATTGACTAACACATCTTACTATAGAAAAGATAGATTATATTTTAGAAACCTTAGTTACACATATCTATTATGTGCCTATATATAGATTTGTCATAATGAGTCAACTCTGAAAATAATCTAAATGGCTCAAAAATAAATTATGAATTTACAATGGGATGATTGTGTGTGGATTTTATTTTTTCCTCCCCCCTCTCTTAACCCCGCATTTCCCCCTATTTTGTTCCATCCCACCATTCTCATCAACCCTATCTCCATTCATCAGGTTATTCCCTTTATGTTCCCCCTCCAACATCATTCTCACAATATCCTACTAAGATGTCTCATCCCATGCATGTTGAGAGACTTAAAGTTGATGTTAGATCATTCATAAAGAGGAAAGGTAGATGATTTGAGGTAGAAAGGATATAATTTGAGACAGAAGCACTATTAAGAGAGAGATCCTAGTGGAAAATGAATGCCCTTCTTTTGAATCATGAGAGAAGATAATCCCTTAATTATAAATGAATAATGTACCACCATAGATTAGAATTATCTTGATTGGATTATAATTTTGTTTTGTCTTCTCAGTTTTCAATCATGTCAAATGGGCTGAAGTCTTTCTATTAGTCACAGTTTGGTTATTGCCTTTTATCAAAAGGTTTTACCATCTAATTTTTTTCCTTTGTTTTTTTCAACATTACCTTATTCTCCTTACTAAAAGTGTGTTGTCATCTATGTTAATTTCTTTCTTCCTTTTATCGTATTCATATCTTCTTGTTATGGGGACTAGGTACCCTTTTCTGTCCCAGTGTCAGTTCATAACTATGATGAAAATAATTTTACCCTATAAATAAAAGAGTTACAATGGCGTGATTAAAGAGTGAAATCACCAATAATTTGATATCCTTCTTAAATGTTATGGCCAAGGAAAAAAAACCTATTCACTTTAGATCAGATTTGAAATGAAAGATTTAAGCTAGAAAGAAATTAATTTTGACAGTATTTTATAAAAAGTATTATAAAGAGAGGTAGGTGTAGTCACTAATGGTGGGTTGGTTATCACATTTATGAATTAAATATTTGAATCTAACATTTATATCATTTTTCATTAGCCTTTTTAACGTATACTCTTCCACCAATCCAATAACCTTGAACCCTATAATGGGCCAAGCAACCTGAAAAAAAGTGGCCACAAAACCATTCGGCCCCAGAGCCTTATCTATTTGAATTGAAAACACTATTTTTTATTATTTCCTTCTTATAAAAGGGAGCCATTAAAGACTTAATTTATTCATCAGTGACAAGTATGGGGATGAAACTGATCATTTTAGCTTGGGCCTGAATATCAGAGGCTTCCATAGAAGCCATAAGTGATTCAAATAAACTCACCACCTATTTCTGTATGTCAAAGATATCACTACATTATGTTTTAAAAAAATTGTAAAAAATGAACTATAAAATAATACAGTACATCAAAGCTATCACATTTTTCCATTGTCTTTTCAAAAAATAGGAAAATGAGATTTAAATGGACATCGATTATTAATGTATAATATTTTTTTATGAAAATTAAATGGATGTCAATTTTAAGGTTCATATTTGTTTCAAGTTATACATTTTGGCATTAATTAATTTAATTTATTATCTTGATTTTTTGTAAAAATGTATTAACTCTATTGGCTTATCAAAAAAATATTTGTTGATTGGTGATGGATGGTGCCAATTTATTTTTAGTATTGTATTGGATTCAAAAAAATATTACTAGAAAAAATTCCAATGAATTTTTAGGATATCACAAATTTTCAATTACCATATTGATGTCAAATTAAAATTTTTAACTCCCTTATGAGACACAAGTAAATGCCAAATTTATTATCCACCACTTTTATTGATATCTTATAATATTAAACTATTCCTACATCACATTTAATTTAAATTCATATTGATAGAAATTTTATTCTCCATACTACCTTATAAATTTGTAAATTACACTTCTTTATAACAATTGATAAGATAACAGATTAATGTGGTTTAAATTAGAATTGGTAAAATGAAGCTTTAAAAATGAAATAAACATAAGACATTTAATAATAACAATTAGTTTCTATCATTTATATTAATATGTGAATTTGAGTATTTTTTAAACATTAAGAGGTAATCAAACTATTCATAATATTATGATCATTTAAGGATTTTTTTTCACACCGTTATCACAATATTAATTACTTGTTATGATGATATTTAATGAAATTCATGCATTTAAATTGAACATTTTCACTCTACTACCAACGTGTAGAGAGTATAATAAATATATTTATTATAAAAAGTAAAATTTAATTCCTAATCACTAAAACAATAAAATAATATTGTTTAAAGTAAATTTATTTGAGAAGTTTTTATATGGATAAGATATTTTTTTTCATAATTTTCTAATTAACAGATGTTTCAATTTCCCCAATAAATTTATCTCATCATAAAACTCTAACTAATCACAAACTAAAAAAAATAGTCTTTTTTTTCAATCTTCTTTTTATTTTAGAAATACAATGTATATTTCAAATGTAATATTAAAAATTCAAAAAATACTTGAAAAAAATTAGATTGCACATATTTCAATATAAATTAATAATGAAAGGTAATCCTAATAGATATATGTACATCGATTACTAATAAAGTAAATGCCAAAAAAATAGGAGTTTGCCTATAAATAGAGTGGTAACCTTTGTAAATGGACATACCTTTTATGTTTAGAGTTTTCTTTTGTGACTAGAAATAATCAAATAATCTTGAGAAGGATGTATTTTATGTTTTTATTTTGGCCGAGAAGGAAAATAGAAATTAACATATGGAGACTATAGTGAGTTGAATAAACAACAAGGGTGTTAGCTCTCTTTAATAGATTAATAACCTTAGAGGATTTTTTAGTACACTCCCATGGATATGTGTACTCTTTGTGTAGGTGTCCAAGAAATCATATCACCAAATCAACTCTTCATCTAGTATTTATACTTTGTTAATATAAGTCAAACAAGTAAGTTCCAAGTGGAAATGGTTACATAGTTTCTAACTCAATTCTTTTTCTATTTCAATCATTAAATATCTTTATAAATAAAAAATAGGTTTATTTGCATTTGTTTGAAATTAATGTATAGTTAAGTGTGAATTATTAAAAGATTAATTTTAATTATACATCCAAATTAAGATAAAAATGTGCAAAGTAGGATTATAATCCTTAAAATTGACCATTAATAAGATTAGTTGAGTGCATTATGAATGCCATAATTATAATTAATGTATCATAAAAATAGGTCTTTGTGAATTGCATCCATAAAACTTCTTACAAAATTTTAGATGCATTAGAATGAAAATAACATCATAAAAAAAGATATGAACTTTTTGTTGGAATGAGAAGTTAGATTACTAGAATAAGAATGTCTATTTAGATTAAGAATGAGGCCTTTAAATTATAATTAATGTGTTTTTGAGATACTTAGAATTTAATTTATATTTTAAAATACATTGTTCCCCTTTTTACACTATAATTAATGAAGAAATGAAATTTACAGATCCAAAGAAGTTTTCATAATTTATAAATTTGGATGAAAATGTTTCACATAATTTGGGATTTAGAGTTAAATAAAAATAAATAGAATGGATGAAAAATACTTATTAATACATTATCATAGAGCATAATAAACAACCAATATGCTCTATTCAATTCCTAGTGTATAGAGGGAAATGAGAATTAAAAAGTGAATTAAACTAATTCTTTAAAAAGTTAAATTGATTATTTATCTTTTAATATATTAAAATATTATTTTACCATTATATTTATAAAGGAGAGGCTGATAACCCAAAAAAAATATGTGGTCACTTTCAACTACAAAACCATTCTTAGATGGTCTCGCATTCCCTCTCCTTCAAGATAGAAAATTTACTTAAGAAAATTGTCAACCTTGTTAGTTAAGTGATTTTATGAGAGGAAACCGGTCAAATTTTTCCTTATATAATACATTTATAACCATAGAATCCCTTGAAGAGGTAAATGACATGTATCTTGATGTATCCCCATTATAATTTATTCTTATAATGTTTGGGGCTTCACTTAACCAACTCATAGATACATAGTCAAGGATAGTTTTAAGAACTTCTATAATATGAAAGAGTTGTGTTTAGAAGAAGTAAAAAATAATTTTTCATCTTTAGTTTGTTACTCATACAATCTACCTATGTGCTCTATTCCAAGTTTTAAATCATGAGCTTGGATGTGGAAGAGTAATCATGTTACTTATGCCTTAAATGTCAAATATTATGTCATGTAGGGATGAATGTACCCATTGGGTTGTAGGGACCCTCTATGATTTTGATGGATGAATTATTTAGTTAAACAAAATATATGCTTCTAGGGACATAATCTAAATAGCAACACTTTTGAGGTGTTTGGTAGACTCATTCATCAATGATCATTAGGTGCTCTATCGGTATTTAAATATGGTGGAATCTAAATAATATAAGGAATGTCATCTCCCCATGCATTGGTTCATAGGGGATTGAGAATATCACTTATACATGTAAAATAATCTTTCTCTCTTCAATCACAACCATTATAAGATAAACAAGTTAGCTTCCACCTAGTTCACATTGCCCATTCTCAGGTAAGGTCTACATAGATTCATTAAAATATTACATTGGGTCTTAATTTTAGAGTAAGATATGTTCTACTTCTCTATCTCTAAGTATTGTCTTGTTTCAGTTATTGATGATGCCATTATCTCTAACCACCAACCCATCTTCTTATGAATTGAATGGAGCTCCCATCAAAAATTTATCTCTAAATCTCAATTTTACTTCAACACAACTCATCTTAATTATGAGCAAAACCCTAGCCATATCAAGTGGATACAGAACTTGGTTCCCAAACCCATTAGAGATATTGGTTAGATTTATTGGTGGTAGGATGTTTTTAAGTAAACTACAACCTTATTCCATTTGTATGTGAGAAAAAATCCTTTCTTTAAACAACATATTCAAAATGTGTCATATCGTGAATTTCATAAGATTTTAGAATAACTTGATTATGTTCCTTTCAATATCAATATTCAAAATCAAGTTGTCTAAAGGAAACATAAGCTTAAGATTGAGTAAACATACAAATCTTGAGGAGCCTATCTCCGAGCCTAAATGCATTTGTTGGGAATATGGGATAGGGTTAACTCATAATTATTTTATCTTATCTATTAAAACCAATTTAAAAATAAGAATAAAGCCATTCAAGATGTTAATGTCAGGATCATCAAAATCCAACACATTTAGAAAGTCATTGTTTAATATTTCTAGGGATCTTTTCCATCCAACCTTCCTCTCTAGCTCATGAAGCATCACTTTTTAATTGTGTCCAAGTTTTCATTTATTAGGTATCTAAATTGTAGTTTTAAAGTAAACTACAACCTTATTCCATTTGTATGTGAGAAAAAATCCTTTCTTTAAACAACATATTCAAAATGTGTCATATCGTGAATTTCATAAGATTTTAGATTAACTTGATTATGTTCCTTTCAATATCAATATTCAAAATCAAGTTGTATAAAGGAAACATAAGCTTAAGATTGAGTAAACATACAAATCTTGAGGAGCCTATCTCCGAGCCTAAATGCATTTATTGGGAATATGGGATAGGGTTAACTCATAATTATTTTATATTATCTATTACAACCAATTTAAAAATAAGAATAAAGCCATTCAAGATGTTAATGTCAGGATCATCAAAATCCAACACATTTAGAAAGTCATTGTTTAATATTTCCAGGGATCTTTTCCATCCAACCTTCCTCTCTAGCTCATGAAGCATCACTTTTTAATTGTGTCCAAGTTTTCATTTATTAGGTATCTAAATTTTATGGATTTTACTATCATAATATAAGTGAAGTGGTACATCAATGATAACAAATTAATTTTGAAAATAAAAAACTATTTTAATCTTCACCATTGTTGTTCTATTTAGATTGTACTAACTACACCAGATATGTCATAAGGTCCTACACATATATGTAAAACCATGTCATCTAACTCCATATCTTTATTACCACTCAGTTACGATAATAAAAAATAGTAATTGATATCATGATATATGTTAGGGATAAACCTACAGATCATGTGTTAGGGACCCTCTTTGATTTTGATGGATCAATTCTTTTTTAGATAACTTATATGATTCAAAGGACATCATAAAAATAGCACCACTTTTGAGGTGTTTGGTAAAATAATTCCTCGATGCTCACTTGGTTCTCTATGGGTATTTCAATATGGTAGAATCCAAATAATACAAGCAAGGTCATATCCACATGCATTGGTTCATAGGGGATTAAGAATATCAGTTATACATGTATAATAATATTTATCTCTTTAATCCCAATCATCATAGGATAAACAAGTCAACTTCCTCCTAGTTCACTTGGCCAAATCTCAAGCAAGGTCAACACAGATTCATTAAAATATTACATTGTGCCTTACTTATAGAGTAAGATATGCTCTAATTCTCTAGCTATAAGGATTATCTTGTTTTAGCTATTGATGATTCCATTATCTCTAACCACCAACCCATCCTCTTATGAAATGAATGGATCTCCCATAAAAAAAAAAATCTCTAAATCTCAATTTTACTTCAACACAACTCATCTTAAGTATGAAAAAACCCCTAGCCATATCAAGTGGATATAGAACTTAGTTCCCAAACCCATTGGATATATTGGTTGGATTTATTGGTGTTAGGGTATTGTTAAGTAAACTACCACCTTTTTACATTTGTATGTGATCAAAAATCCTTTCTTAAAAAAACATCTTCATGACATGTCATACCATGAATTCCATAAAATTTTAGAGGAACTTGATTATGTTCCTTTCAATCTCAATATTCAAACTCAAACTATCCAAAGGAAACATAAGCTTAAGATTGAGTAAACATACAAATCTTGAGGTGCCTATCTTCGAGCCTAAATACATTTGTTGGGAATATGGGATAAGGTTAACCAATAATTATTTTATCTTTTCTATTCAAACCAAGTTACAAATAAGACTAAATCCATTGAAGATGCTAATGTCAGGATCATCAAATTCCAAGGCATTTAGAAAACCATTGTTCAATATTACTAGGGGGTATTTTCCATCTAACCTTCCTCTCTATCTCATGAAACATCACTTTTTCATTGTGTCCAAGTTGTCCTTTACTAGGTATCCAAATTTTAGATATTTTGCTATCATACTAAAAGTAAAGTGGTACATGAATGATAAAAAATTAATTTTAAAGATCAAAACCCATGTCAATACTCACCATTATTATTTTATTCAATTTATAATAACTACAATATATATGTCACAAGGTCATTCACCTACATGTAAAGCCATGTCATCTAACTCCATCTCTTTATTAACACTCAATTATGATAAAAAAAAAGTAATCAATATCATGATATATTTTAGAGATGATGATCCACACATGAAATGGTTCAATGATCATAATGGATCTCATCTATATCCACACATAATTTATATATACATATCTAAATCATATTGCATATAATAATATAAGTAGACAAATAGGTGAGAATATTACAGCCATACATATTTTTTAGGAGTATGTTCTATTTTTCACTATCTTTCCCACAAAGATTCTATATTCACACATAACTAAATCATAGCCTCATCTGAAGAGTTATTCATTAGTTCACCACCTGGGCATCAGAATAGTGGTATTAGAGTGCTATTTATTATTATTGCATGACCTATTAAACATGATGTGCATATCTGAGCCTCAATGTCAAGCATTGAGATCTATCAGACTAACTACAAGACCATTTTGATAAGATGGCCAAGAATATACAAGATGATATTCATGCCTTTATTAAAATTTAAATAAGAGAACCATTCTTAGAGAAATTTATGTTTGACCAACATATAGAAGAACTTGAGCAGGTCATTCCATCGACTTTATCATTAGATTAAGATTTTGGTGTTCTATATCACCTACATTTCAAGTAAACATAAATATTCATGTGTTTCAAGGTAAGATTAAAATATATGCAATAAATTTCTAGTTAGATCAGTTAGATTATTAATTTTCCATGAATGATTTCTTTGAGGAATAAAAAAAGAGATTTCACTAAAAATTTATTCACTTGTCATGAAATGGTGGCAATTATGGTTTTTGTAAGAGAAATGCTAACTAGAAGATGATTCAAATTGGGATGAATTCCAAGAATCATTTAAGGGTTATTATTATCCTTAATATGTATAAGATGATGGCTACATGCAGTTGTCATAACTATAATATGCCCTAAAACAAAATTCCATGTCTACATTGACACATTCCCCTTTTTATACATGAGATTGGGCTCTTTCGATATGGAACAACACCCCATCCTTAAATTTCAAAGTGGATTTTGAACATCCTTTTAATCCTAAAAAATATAAACAAAGATAAAATGAAAGGTGAATCCCATCACTATATGACAAAAATTAAAGAAGAGTTCAAGCATAAGGGAAATAAAGAGACAACCTCTATAACAAAGAATACACCTACTTCAAAAAATAAAAAACCATCTAATATGGGTAAATGGTACAATAGACATAAAAGTAGAATAAAATTCAACATAGGGTTCCATGTGCAAAGGACCTTTTTAGGTGATTAGAAGAAAAAGACCCTCATTCAAAATCATTAACACATATCTTAGCAATCTAGTCAACACCACACAAGTAACTCCCATTACACCAAGTGTTAAATTTTAATGCATGTTCCATTCATAAATATGGGTAGAAGATCATCTAATAGATTTTTTAATTGATGGTGATAGCATGAATAATCTCATTTTTATAGCAACTATCAATTGACTTAATTTTATAACCATGCCTCATTTCCAGCCTTATAAATTAAGATTGTTAAGTTCCTACAATAACTAAAGTATATGCATCTCCATTTAATGTCGCTTCTCATATGTTATTAATAAATTCATGGAAGAGTTGGTTATTGATGTATCCCCCATTGATTTTGGTGATGTTCTCTTAAATAATCCATACATGCATAGCCATAAGTGTATGCACATGTCTTCATATTGTAGTTGTATCAATAAGTGGTAAAAGATACTATATTTTTGAAGTGATTCCATCCTCAACACCTGTCGTGTCAACTCCAAATAATATAGTTCCTTAAAACTATGCATACTTTACCTTTTCCATCCCACCATTATTTGACACATCCTACTACAGAAAACATAGATCAGACTCTAGTAACCTTGGTTACACATAACTATTATGTGCCTATATATAGATTTGTGATAATGAGTCAGCTCTTAGAACAATCCAAAAGGTTCACAAATAAATAGTTAGAATCCAAGTTTACGCACTTAATTCCTATACTTAATGCAATTGATAATATTCATTTTCAATGAGGGATAAGTGATCCAAGTGTATTGACAAACTTTGATGCCCATAACAATGCTCGACTAATTCTCTTGGCTTGAAAAAATTATAGAGACGCTCTAAAGCTATGCTATTATCAAACATGGTAATTATTTTACTTATATTTTAGTTGATGGATTATCAAAGTTGGTAATTTGAATACCTTGTAAGAAATAAATATCATCTCTAAAAATAACTCAACTTTATGTTCAACATGTCTTATACTTTAGGAAACTTCTAGAAAACACATTATTATATGATAGATATAAATTTGAACAAGTGTACCAAATCTCATCCAATAACCATTGGATAGACAAAAGTATTAAATAGGATTATATTGCACCTTTTTAGAGTGTAAAGTTTAAATAGGAAATGAACTTGGGATAAAATGTTACTCTTCATTTAGCATGACAATGATAGAACTCTACACATTGGTATCACCATGATCCATTTTTAGGTTTGCTTAGGTTTCTAACCTCTTGAACCCATTTATGTAGCTCATCATGTTATACCATAGACAACAAACCATTCATCTCAAAAATAATTGATGAAGACATTCAATTCATTGACCACATTCAACACATTTAACAAAAAGTGCAAACCATTTTGTAACACTCTAATGCAAAGTATAAACAACACTATGACAAGCATTGGACACTACATACCTTCCAATTTGATTATCGAATATGGATACACCTACAAAAATAAAACTTGATAAGACCCTAACACAAGATTTGAAAACTTTAATATTATCTTTAAAACATCATGAAGCAAGTAAGAGATAACACTTTCAAGTTTAATCTACCTTATTATCTTGGGTTTAATTTTATCCTCAATACATAAATATTGTGACATTACTTTCCACCTCTATTAGAGACTTTAGATACTACATAGACTCTTCAAGAAACAAAGATCAATCTAGATTGTAACATTGTAGTAGAATTATATCATGTTATTGATGCTTATGTCAAACATACACATCAACAAGAGATTCATATATTCCATCTCGTTAAAGTAGGTCATGTTCCTTCCCATGTAAAATGGTTTACAGATCACATGTTTAACACAATTTCATACATTATTTACCAAAACTACATGAAAAGGTTTACAATATCACTAGGATTACTAGAAGTAATTGGAATAGTATCAGCTTGACATTAACAAATTAATATTTTTAAAAATAAATTTAACAAAATGGGAACCTTCAATGACCATTCATTTGATAAATGAAGTAAGGTAGGAATAAAATTAGCATCGAAATAACATTGAAAAGGCATTAACAATAGTGTAAGAAATGTAAGAATATCCTAAACATCATAAGAATAACATTGACATGACATTAATTAGAATAAGTTCAAAAATTAAACATAAGCCATCTCTCTCCATCCTTTGAGGAGGTGACTTGTAAAAAAAATTATTTTTTATATAATCATCTATCATAGTTAAAATTCAAAGGTTTTAACCCATCATATTAATAAGTCTTTGACATCTATATAATGCCTCTCTACATCTTGTTCTAACATAATTTTGTACATATATAATTATTTCATATAGTATTATATATTTTCATATATGAATTTACTTTCTTTGTGATATAGAGTTGGGATGTACTTGATTAAATTGTTAAGAGATAGTGGACATCTAGACGAGGGTTTTCATGATAGTCTATTTAGACATCTAGTTGGAGGGTATTAAGGTAATTTTTTAGGATATTTAAAGACAGATGATAAAGAATTTTAGGTTTTAAGGATGATGACACATAATGAGATTCCCAATTAATTTTAATAAGTAAATTTAGTTAGGATATTTGAAAACTATAAATCATACATATGAGTGTGTCTTGTCAGGAAGCCCAAGGACTAAATAATAAGATTGTTAGTTGGAGGAAAATAGTGTTTCTTGCCTAGATGTATATGCATGGGGAAAAATGGCATTGTAAGGGATGGTATTTATTCCTAAAAAACTCTATTAAATACTTTCAAGTGTATAATAATTTTTTCCTTCAAAAGGAAAACAAATCCATAATTGGGAAAAGTTATAAAGAATCCATTAAGAAAAATATTATCGTTGAAATCATAAATACTAAGGATGAAATAAATAAAGAAGTAACATCAATGAATGAGGCTATAGTAGCATCAAAGATTAAAAAAACTATTGACCT
>JARHVA010000234.1:3770000-3780000 GCA_037957365.1 Torreya grandis | reverse complement strand
AAGATAGATCTAATTTTGGAAACCCTGGTTATATAAAACTATTATGTGCCTATATATATTTGTCATAATGAGTCAAGTCCAAAAATAAACCAAATGGTTTACCAAGCAACGATTAGAAGCCAAGGTTATGCACTTGCATCATATACTTAATGCAATTGGGATTATTTATTTTCAAGGAAGGATAATTGATCTATGTGGATTAACCAACTTTGAATCCTTCAAACAATGCTTAAATAATTATCTTGGCTTGCCAAACTACAAGTACACTCTCAAACTATGTTACTACCAAACATGGTAATGATTGTGTTTATATTGTATTTGATGGATTCTAAAAGATGTCAGTTTGAATACCTTGTATGAAATAAATATCATCTATGGAAATAACTTAACTATACATTCAACATGTCTTGGTCCACTTTGAAATCCCATTAATTATCATACTAATAGAGATACAAGGTTCTTAATATATTTATAAAAATCAAATTAGTCTATGCTAGATACAAATTCGAGCAAGTCTACTAAATCGCATCCAATAATTAATGGAAATACAAAAGTGTTAAACAGGATTATATCTCACCTTCTTAGGGTGTACAATTCAAAAAGGAAATGAATAGGGGATACAATATTGCTTTTATTTCAAGATAAAAATAATAGAGTTCTACATAGTGGTACTGCCAAGAGCCATTTTAAGATTTGATTGGGTTTCCAATGTCTTACACTCATTGACATAGTTTATCATGTTCCATCATCAACAACAAATCCTTCAACTCAAAAAGAAGTTGACAAAGATGCTCAATTCATTAAGGACATTCAACACATTCAACATAATGTGCAAACCATTCTGTAACACACTAATGAGAAGTGTAAGCAACATCATGACAAGCATTGGACATTACATATGTTCCAAATCAGTGATTGAATATGGCTACACCTATATAAATAAAACCTTATATAACCTTAACACAAGCTTCATCAACTTTGGTATGAGCCCGAAACCATCACCAAGCAAGAGATAATACTTCCAAGCTTAATCTACGTTCTTATCTTGGGTTGCATCCATTATTCAATGCAAAAATATTGTGACGTTATTTTCCACCTTTATTGGACAAAGATCATTGATCTAGATTGCATCATCGTAATAGATCAAGATCAAGCCATTGACAGTCATGTCAAACATACACCTTGACAAGAGATCCCTATCCTATAGATCGTTAAATCAGGTTAAGTGCCTTCCCAAGAAAAATGGTTTACAAAAACACATGAAAATGGTTTAGAGCAGCACTTGGATTTACGAAAGTAATTAGAATAGTGTAAGCTTGAGATTAACAAATTAATATTTTTTAAAAATCAATTTAACAAAATAAGAACCTTAAATGGCCATGCCTTTCATCGGCGGAAGTAAGCTATGAATCGCATTAGCATCAAAATAACATTGAAAAGGCATTAGCATTAGTGGAAGTATCATAAGAATAACATTGACATGGCATTAATTAGAATAAGTTCAGCTTGACATTGACAAATTAAGCTTGTTCTATATTAAATCAGATCTTAAATAGCATTAGCATTAGTGGAAGTAATTAGAATAACGTTAAGATTAGTAGAATAACAATGGCCACCAACAATTAAAAAAATTAAGAAAAATTGTCTGATACATAATTATAAGTAAAAATGTTCACTATTGTGCGTCGTTGAAGTCATGTATGAAGTGTATCCTGTCCACCATTCACCTTGCAGATTATTGTTTAACTCGGCATGTTAATCTATATATTCCAGGCATCTCATCTCCAAATTCATTCAATTGTGGTGTGAGCCAATTTGCTTTTATATCTGTTTTTGTGTTCAGATCAGCCATGGAGATTGACCACGCTCATGTTTTATTTTCTTATTTTGGGTTGAATGTAAACGTTGAAGCAATTAAGATTTACGTGATTCAGCGTGATTCAGCTCCACAATGTCAACGAATATAGAAAGGCTAATATTTACGTTGATATTGCTGATTTCTTTTCAACCACTGTAGTTGGACAAGCCGTAAAGATATGGAACGTGGTTGTTGCAGGCATAAAGGCCCTTGCAAGATTTGTGATGAGAGAGGTCCAAAGTCTATGGGAAAGTGCTGTTGATGCAGTCAATGACGTTGTTGATGTCATTAAATCATTTCTTAAAAAGTTTTGGAATAGTGTAGACGAGTTCGTCAGCAGAGTTCAGCAGACCGAGGGCAATGTTAAAAATCAGATTGCAGATGCCACACTGAAGGTTGCAGCTAAGGACCATTGCCTTAGAAGGGATAAAGACTGTTCTTAAAGAAAACGCCTACAACATTGACGGATGCTCAGAAGAAGAAGTCAGAAAACTGTGGGACGACTATATGCAGCAAGCTCATCCCTTAAGTGCAGAAGAAGACGAGTTGAATATATTTACATTAAATTTTCATAACTATATGGTCAAATCTTGTTAAGAGTTACAATGGCATGATTAAAGAATGGAATCACCAGTAATTTGATTTAAAAAAAATATATATTAAGTAATAACTTTGTTATTTTATGTAAACAATATTTGTTGATTGGTGATGGATGGTGCTAATTTATTTGTAGTATTGCATTGAATTCAGAAAAATATTACTGGAAAACCTTGGTAAACTTTTTAACGTGACCGGTGGCGTTGGCTAGACACGCCTAATACCGGTACCACGGGGCGGGGGGAGACTAGAACTTGAGACCAGCAGAGCCGCAGTGGAAATACTTAGCCAACCAGGCTAGGGCCCCCTCCCAAAATTTAATGGATTTTTAAGATAACACGATTTTTCAATTAAATTCTTTAAGGTAGAATAAAAACTAGCATATCATGATCAAATTGATGTCAAATTTAAAATTTAAACTCCCTTATAATACACAAGTAAATATCAATTTTTTTATCTACCACTTTTATTGATATCTTACAATATTACACTATTCCTACATTAAATTTATTTCAAATTCATATAGATAGATATTTTATTGTCCATACACTTCTTTATAATAATCTATAAGCTACCAAATTGATGTGGTTAAAATTGGCATTGGTCAAAGGAAGCTTTAAAAATGAAATAGACGAGATATTCAATAACATCAATTAATTGTTATCACTTGTATTAATATGTGAATTTGAGGATTTTTTAAACACTAAGAGGTTATCAAACTATTCATAATATTATCATTTAAGGAATGACCCTTTTTTTTTTCACACCATTATCACAATATTCATTCCTTGCTAGGATGGTATTGTATGTAATTCATGCATTTAAATTGAACGTTGTTACCCTATTGCCAATGTGTAAAGAGTATAATAAATGTATTTATTATAAAAAATGTAGACTGTAATTCCTAATCTCTAAAACAATAAAATAGTGATGTATATAATAAATTTATTTAAGTTGGTTTTTACATGGATAAAATATATTTTTACTAATTTTCTAATTGACAAATGTTTCAATTTCTCCACAAAATTTGTCTCATCATAAAACTCTAACCAATCATAAAATTAAAAATATAGTTTTTTTTTTCAAACTTTTTTATAAATACATTGTATATTTGAAACCTAATATTAAAACTTTAGAAAATGTTGGAAAAAAAAAAAGATTGCACATATTTCAATATAAACTAATAGTGAAAGGCAATTCTAATAGATACATCCACATTAGTTACCCATAAAGTAAACCTCATAAAACAAGGCTTTACCTATATATAGAGGGGTAACCTTTATAAAGGGACATAAATTTTATGTTTAGAATGTTCTTTTGAGACTAGAAATAATAAAATAATCTTGAGAAGGATGGAGTCTATGTTTTTATTTTGGCTAAGAAGGGAAATAGAAATTAATATATGGAGATTGGAGTCAGTTGAATAGACATTAAGGGCATTAAATATATTTAATAGATTAATAAGTTTAGAGGATTCCTTAGTATGCTCTTATAGATATGTGGATTGGTTATGTAGGTGACTAAGAAATCATATCACTAAATTAATTCTTCATCTAGTATGTGTACTTTGTTAAGACAAGTCAAACAAGTAAGCTCTGAGTGGAAATGGTTGCATAGTTTATAAATCAATTCTCTTTCTTTTTCGATCATTAAATCTAATAATGATTGAATAATGAGTTTATTTCCATTTGTTTGAAATTAATGTATATTTGAGTGTGCATTAGGAAAAGAACACTTTTTACTATATATCTGAATTAAGATAAAAATGTGCAAAGCAGGATTATAATCCTTAGAATTGACTATAACTTAGTTTAACTGAGTGCATTATTAATGCCATAATTATGATCAATGTATCATAAAAAGAGGAATATTTACATTGCGTCCATAAAACTTTTGAAAAAATTGTAGATGCATTAGAATGAAAATGGCCTCATAATAAAAGATAAGAACTTTTGGTTGGAATGAGAAATATTACTAAAATAAGAATGTTTATTTGGACTAATAATAAGGCAATCAAATTATAGTTATTAAATTTTTGAGATATTTAGAATTTAATTTATTTTTTGAAATAAAATTATTCCCCTTTTTACACTTTATGATTAATTAAGAAATATAATTTAAATATTAGATGAAGTTTTCATAATTTATAAATATGGATGAAAACCTTGCATATATTTTGGGATTTAGAATTAAATAAAAATAAATATAATAGATGAAAAATAATTATTAATACATTATCATATATAATAAAAAAAAAACCAATATACTTGATTCAATTCTCGGTGTATACAAGGAAATGAGAATTAACAATGAATTATATAAAATATTCAAAAAGTTAAATTGATTATTTATATTTTAATATATTAAAATGTTACTTTTCAATTATATTTATAAAGGAAACTTTGACAACCCCCCAAAAAATAAATGATGTGGTCTCTTTCAACCACAAAACCATACTTAGATGGTCCGACATTTCCTCTCCTTTAGAGAATAAAAAATTTACTTAATAAATTTTTTGACCTTATTATAGTTACAACTCTCAAATCCCTTAAAAAGAGAAATGGCATGTATCTTGATGTATCTCCATGATAGTTTATCCATGTAATGTTTGTAGCCTCACTTAACCAACTCATAGATACATAGTCAAGGATAATTTGAAGAACTTCTATAATATGAAAGAGTTGTGTCTACAAGAAGTAACAAAATTGTTTTTCATCTTTAATTTTTTACTCATATAGTCTACCTAGGTGATTTATTCAAGGTTTTGAATCATGAGCATGGGTGTAGAGGATTCATCATGTTACTTGTGCCTCAATTATCATAAAATATTATGTCATGGGGGGATGAACCCACCCATCGGGTGTTAGGGACCCTATTTGATTTTGATGGATTAATTATTTGGTTATCCAACCTATATGCTTCCAAGGATAACATCAAAAGATTACCACTTTTGATGTGTTTGGTAGACTCCTTCCTCTATGCTCACTAGGTGCTCTATAGGGATTTCAATATGGTGGAATCTAATTGATACAAGGAAGCTCATTTCCCCATGTGTTGGTGCATAAGGGAGTGATAGTATTAGTTTTACATTCTTCATAATATTGGTCTCTTAAATCCCAATCATCATAAGAGAAACAAGTTGGTTTCCTCCTAGTTCACTTGGCCCAATCTCAAGTAGGGTAATCACAGACTCATTAAAATATTACATTGGGCCTTACTTGTAGAGTAAGATATGTTCTACTTATCTAGCTCTAAGGATTTTCTTATTTCAGTTATTAATGATTCCATTATCTCAAACTACCAACACATCCTCTTATGCCTTGAATGGAGATCCCATCAAAAAATAATCTTTAAGTCTCAATTTTAATTCAATATAAGTCATCTTAAGCATTAGTAAATCCTTAGCCATATCAAGTGGATTTGAAACTTGATTCCCAAAACCACCAGAGATATTGGTTGGATATATTAATGGTAGGGTGTTGTTAAATAAACTACCATATTTTTCCATTTAAATGGGAGGAAAAAGGCTTTCTTTAAATAACATGTTCATCATGTATCATACCATGAATTTCATAAGATTTTAGAGGAACTTGATTATGTTACTTTCAATGTCAATATTCAAACTCAAGTTATCCAATGGAAACATAATATTATGATTGAGTCAACATACAAATCTACATGTGCCTAGATCTAAGCCTAAATGCATTTATTGATAATATGGGATAAGTTTAACTAATACTTATTTTATCTTTTCTATTCCAACCAAATTACAAATAGGACTAAAGCCATTCAGGATGCTAATGTCAGGATCACCAAACTCCCAAACATTTAAAAAATCATCGTTCAACATTACCATGGGTTATTTAACACCCAACCTTCTTCTCTAGCCATTGAAGCATCACTTTTTCATTGTGTCTAAGTTAACCTTTTCTAGGTATCTAAATCCTAGAGAGTTTCTTTTAATACTAGAAGTGAAGTGGTACACTAATGATAAAAAATTCATTTCAAATATCAACACCTATGTAAGTCCTCACCATTGTTGTTCTATTTAGCTTGCACTAATTATAATAGACATGTCACAAGGTTCTATACCAAGATGGAAAACCACACCATATAACTCCATATCTTTATTGCCATTTAGTTATAATAATAAAAAATTAAGTGATAGCATGATATATTTTAGAGATGATGATCCATGCATGAAATGGTTCAATGGTCATAATGGATCTCATCCCTCTCCACACAAAATTTATATATAAATATTTATAAAATATTATATATAATAGAATTATAAAAAAAGGTGAGAATATTGCATCTATACATATTTTTCAATAGTATGTTCTATTTTTAACTATCTCTTCCATAAAGAATTTACCTTCTCACATAACTCAATCATAGCTTCATCTGAAGAGTTATCCATTGATTCACTACTTGGGCATAAGATCAGTGGTATTAGAGTGGTATATATTATTATTTCATGACCTCTTAAACATGATGGGAGTATATGATCCTCAACATCAAGAATTGAGATTTATCAGACTAATTATAAGACCATTTTGACAAGATGGCCAAGACAACACAAGACAAAGTTCATGCCTTGATTAAAAATGAAATCGGAGAACTATTCTTGAAGAAGTGTAAATCTATGTTTGGCCAACTTGTATAAGTCCTTATGCAGGTGGTTCCATTACTTTATCATCAGGTTAAGCTTTTGGTGTTTGATTCCCCCTATATTTCAAGTAAACCTAATCATTCACGTGTTTAAAAGTAAGATTAAAATAGATGTATTATGTATCTAGTTAGATCAGTTACAATCTTACTTTTCTATGAATAGTTTATCTAAGGAAGAAAAAAAAAAGATTTCACTTATGATTTCTTCCTCAGTCATGAAAAGGTGGCAATCATATTTTTTGTAGGAGAAATACTGACTAGAAGATGATTCAACCTAAGATGAATTCTTAGAATCCTTCAAGGGTGATTATTATCCTTAATATGTCTATGATGATGGATATATGTAGTATTCACAATTATAGTAGGGCCTAGACTAGTAATTTTAAGTCTACACTATCACATTTCACCTTCTCTATGCAAGATTGGGCTCTTTCGATATGGATAAACACCCCATCCTTAAATATCCAAGTGGATCTCAACCATACTTTTGGTTTTGACTAAATCTAAACAATGATAAAATTATCGATCATGTGACCCATCATTTTTTGAATATTGTTTTAAAACATTTGGTGAAACTTTAGATAAGATCATCTAGGTTGTAACCTATTTTTTTAATAATTTTTTGATGAATATTTTTGGATTAATTTTAGAATTAAATAGATCATAAAAATTGACAAAAAATGGATAAGTGGCCATACAACCCCCCTTAACTACCTAAAAAAACTAGATTTTTTTAATGTATGTATAATTAGGCCTAGTTTGTTAACCTTTTTTTTTAGTATTTGGATGAACTAAAAGAAGATACCCAATCATATATAGGAATTTATTAGCCTAAAAAAACTATAGTTATAAATTAACATAGATTGAAACCTTAAAATATTAAATTATAAAAATCATATATTTGGAAAGAGGAAAGCATACTTGTCATCATTGTAATAATTTTATAAATTTTCTCATTGAAATTCATCGTGTATTTTGTGATGGAATTCGATTTTTTTGTTTTCTATCAAAAATCTTAGATTCGTCTATGTGTTGATAATTCCAAGCCTTTGGCTCAGGAATCCAAGTCATTTTCAAGCCAAAAGGTTTTGATTTTTAAATTCAAAATAAATGTAATGCATGTGTGATATAACACATACATATTATAGTATGTAAACATTCATTTCACATTGTAGTAATAAGCATACAATATCTCTTGGAAGGGATACTTGCTCTATTTAATGTAATGTAAAAGGAACATGTATGGGTTATCTTCACATTGCACAAAACAAGTACATTAGATATATTGGATGTGGAAAATGGTCTACTAGATAATGGTTTAATAAAACAAATATTAATTATACATATAATTTAAATTTATTTTATTAAATATAATAAATTAGGGTCACTTTACATCTCATAGATTTGGTCCAATATGGTTAGTACATAGGCATTTTTAGGGTCTCAGTATTGAACTTGGGGATTTCAAGGCATATATGTTGTAATTGATGTCAAATTTTCATAAACATATAGTCATTTTTAGGTTTTTGTGCCTTTAAATTTATTTCTTGGCACTTCTAGGATGAACTCAAACCAAAATGGTTTAATTAGTGAAACATAGGTCACATTGATGAGCTGTGCACATCAAATGACCACTTTTTATTACTTTAACTTGTTTATCATCCCCTCTCATCCCTAATCACTTTTTCCTCATCCATCATCACCCATAACAACTCTTTCATCAATTTTCATTATCTGTAATCACTCCCTCATTGACCCTCATCATCCTTCATCATATCTAATCACTCCCTCATCATCCCTAATCACTTATTCATTGACCCTCACCATCCCTAGTCATTGTTTCATCATCCCTTGTCACTCCTTCCTCATCATTAATCACTCCCTCATTGACCCTCACCATCCCTCATCATCTCAACTCACTTCCTCATCATATATTATATTAAAAATTTCAAGAAATTGCCCAATGGAAATGACAACATAATTATTTAATTGGATATCCACTCTATTAAATTTTATTGAGGTTAAGCCAAGATTATGAAAAATTCTAATGGGAATCATGTCAGTTGAAGCTTCTGAGTTAAGTAGGTAGTTTTGCTTATTTTCCCAAAGATTCTGAAAATTAAAAGGAAAAGTAGAACTTATGGTTTATCTTTATAAATTATGACATTGGTTTATGAAACCTTTTGCTCACTAGAAGATGGCTTGTCAGTCACTTAAATTTTAATAAGAGCTTTTTTGATTCTATAATTTGAGCTAACTAATGAAAGGTCATATTCACTTTGATCTTATTCATTTACTAAACTATGTTATATCCAATTTTACTAGGTGAATCACTTGTTGATATTGATCATTTCCTTTTAGAAGAGGTGTATAATTATTAGATTTTTGATTAGGGGGAATAACGGTATTTTTTTTTGAAAGCATAGATATGGTGAGTGGGTATTGTTGGTTAGTCTATCTTAAGTTATATTTGTTCATTTGAAAATTTTGAAAAATCATTAATTTCATTAGTGTCATCTTAAGGCTCATTCTCATCTTCACTTGGGAAATCATAAGTTTTAAACACCATTATAGTACTAGAAGAGTTGGATGCATTGGATGCAGTATCTTAAATAGACTCATTTAGAATAATTTCATACCCTTTCATCTCTTTTTCAAATTTTTTAAAGGAACTATACAATTTGATACAATATAATTCACCATATTATGTAGTATTGTGTACTCTACACCAATTAAACATGTCTACATCACATATGTTTATCTCATAAAGTTTATCAAGTGATCGCTTAGGATTATTTATCTCTTTATTGAATGACATCTTATACTTCATGAATGTAAAATTACTATTGGTAATTTATTCTACTATTTTTATTA
>JARHVA010000234.1:3687500-3765000 GCA_037957365.1 Torreya grandis | reverse complement strand
CGTTGTGGAACCTAAATCCATGTGCATTTCTACATCTTCCTTCCTTTCAAACATGGGTGGTCAATATATAATCATGTTTTGTGTCTTACCATATTAATAGTAAACATCATGCTCCTAACTTGGGATTATAGCTCCCCATCATCCCAGTGTTTATTATTTTCATGTTATTGAGCATCCTAAGCCTACGACTATGGATTAATGGGTTTGTGTGAAATGCATAAACATTTTGAACCAATCTCATATTTATAGTGTATTTTTAAAAACTTGGATCACTCTTGATTCTTCTTCTAGGGCTCCCTCCCTAGTTGTTTCTTCCTTTCTATCGATAGCCCACTAACACATCTTTATGGGGGATGTGCCCATTCATTTTTATATGAATATCCCTAACCTTTTTCTCCTTAAATATTCTATCCATGAGATGTAGGCTAAGATATGTTGTAAAATTTTTGAACTCTTTGGTTAGGATTCTGAGGCCCAAAAGTTCATTATTTCATCCTATTTCACCCTACTTAGTTCTAGTTTTTTCCTTGTCAAATTTTAGAGCTCATCTGGCCATGATTTTTTGCTTAACTATGGGCCTTGGATTTTTAATAAATTTAACTTATTTTAGATCTCTTTGACTCCTTTATTTTATCCTAACAAGGTTTAGGTTTTGGTTTCTCTACTATGGATTAGGTTGTATAATATTGCATTTATATTAAGGAGTAAAAAGTTCATCAAGATGTTGGTGAATCAGGTTGGTTATTTTGTGATCATTGATAATTCCTCTTAGAATCTCAATTTTATCATAGCATGTGCTATCATCAACCTCCCCAAACCACTCTTCCATTTAGTGAATTTTCTCTCCTCATGTAGATTGTGGACTCAATTCCTAAACTACGAAGGAATTCCCTTCCTTTATTTCCATTGTAATCTCCCTAGTCATTATATTCTTAGGTTTCCTTTAAATCTTTGAGATCCCTCTACTCCCCAGTCCTTTCAAGTTTAAAATAAGAAAGATAGGACTCTTGATCGCTATTTCTCATGGCATAATCATGACAATTTTTTCTTCCCACTTTCTCTAGGGAGGTTATTACTAAGGAATTTTTTAAGAAGGGATATTATCCCAATCCAAATTCATCTCCAGGGTAGGTTTCTTCTTCCTCCTCCCCTAGGCCTTTTCCTATAGTTACAAAAGACACTCCTCAGAAACCCAATTATGACTTGGCAAAGGGACGCTTCTATGTGAATATTGTTATTTTATCTTCCCCCCTATATTAACCCCCCCTTGTCCCTTATTTCATTCCCTCCTACCATTCTTATCAACCCTATCTCCCCTCCCTAGGTTTATCCCTTTATGTTCCCCCTTCATGTGTCATTCCCTCTCTCTCTTACTACAATATTTTGAACCATGCATGGTTGGAAACTTAAAACTGATGTTGGATAATTCATAAATAAGAAAGGTAGATAATCTAAGGTAGAAAGGCTATGATCTAAGGTAGAAGCACTATTACGATAGGGATCCTATTAGAAAATGATTTACCTTATTTGAAGGCATGAGAGAAGATAGGCCCTTGATTATAGTTTAATATTATACCATAATAGATTGGACTTATCTTGGTTAGCTTCCAATTTTGTTCTTTCTTCTCAATTTTAATTCACATCAAATGGTCTAATGTCTTATTATTGGTCATAGTTTGGTTATTACCTTTTGGCAAAAGGTTTTACCATTTGATTGATTTCCCTTATTTTCCATAGAATTGCCTTATTTTGCTTGCTGAAAGTGTGTTATCTTCTATGTTGATTGATTTATTCCTTTTATAATATTCATATCTTCTTGTTGTGGGGGACTAAACACCCTTTTATTTCCTTGCCAGTTCATAACTTTGGTCAAAATCATTTTACCCTATTAAATAAAAGAGTTATAATGGCATGACTAAAGAATGGAATCACTAATAATTTTATATGTTTCTTGATTTTTATTTTCAAGGAAAAAAAACTATTCAACTTAGATTAGATCTAAAATGAAATATTTAAGCTAGAAAGAAATTGATTTTGACACTATTTTATAAAAAGTATTATAAAAAGAGGTAGGTGTGGTCACTAACAGTGGGTTGGTTATCACCTTTATGACAAAGATATGAAGGTAAAATTTAGATTAGTTTTCATTAGCCTTTTAAACCTATACTCTTCCACCACTCCAATAACCTTGGCCCTTACAATGAGCCAAACAACTTGAAATAAAGTGGACACAAAACTATTTGGGTTTAGAGCCTTGTTGGTTTGCATTGAAAAAAGTACTTTTTATTATTTACTTCTTAGCAAAGGGAGCCATTAAAGACTTATTTTTTTTTATTAGTGACAAGTCTAAGAATGAAACTAATCATTTTAGCTTGGGCATGAAGATCAGGATCCTCTATGGAAGCCAGAATGGATTCAAATAAAATCACCGCCTCTTTCTATATGTCAAAGATATCACTACATTAAATTTAATTTTTTTTTTTGAAAAATATGAGTTAGAAAATAATACAATACCTCAAAGATATCACATTTTTCCATTATCTCTTCAAAAAATAAGAAAAAATATCATATTAAATTAAATGGACACCAATTATTAAAGTATAACATATTTTATGAAATTAAATAGATGTCAATTTTAATGTTCATTTTGGTTTCAAGTTACACCTTTTGGCATAAATTAATTTAATTTATTATCTAGATTTTTAAAAAATACATTAAGTAATAAATTTTTTACTTTATATAAAACATATTTGTTTATTGGTGGCATATGGTGCTAATTTATTTGTAATATTGCATTGGATTAAAAAAATGTTACTAGAAAAAATTCTAATGGATTTTAAAGATAACATGATTTTTCAATTTGCTTCTCTAAGGTAGAATAAAAACTAACATATCATGATTGAATTGATGTAAAATTTAAAATTTAAACTCCCAAATAACACACAAGTAAATATCAAATTTATTATCCACCAAATTTATTGATATCTTACAATGTTACACTATTCCAATATTAAATTTATTTCATATTCATATTGATAGAGATTTTATTGTACATACACTTATTTATAACAAGTTATAAGATAACAAATTGATGGGGTTGGAATTGGCATTGGTCAAAGGAAGCTTTTAAAATGAAATAGGCATGAGACATTTAATAATACCAATTAACTATTATCAGTTATACTAATATGTGGATTTATATATTTTTAAAGAAGAGGTAATCAAAATATTCATAATATTATCATTTAAAAAATGATTTTTTATTTTATTTTATGTTTTTACATTGTTATCAAAATATTCATTACCTGGTACGATGATATTGCATGCAATTTCATGCATTTAAATAGAACGTTGTTACCCTACTACCAAGGTGTAGAGATTATAATAAATGTATTTATTATAAAAATGTAGACTTTATTTCCTAGTCTCTAAAATATTAAAATAATGATGTATATAGTAAATTTATTTAAGATAGTTTTTATATGGATAAGATATTTTTTGGTAATTTTTTAACTAATAAATGTTTCAATTTCCTCAAAAAATTTGTCTCATCATAGAACTATAACCAATCAAAAACTAAAAAAAATAGGGTTTTTTTAATTTTTAATATTAAATAAAATGTATATTTCAAACCTAATATTAAAACTTTATAAATAAATAGACTGCACATATTTTAGTATGGTGATTCTAATAGATCCCTGCAAATTGACTATAAATAAAGTAAACCTCATAAAACATGAGTTTACCTATAAATAGATGGGTAACCTTTGTGAAGAGACATAAATTTTATGTTTATAATGTTATTTTGAGACTAGAAATAATAAAATAATCTCAATAAGGATGAAGTCTATGTTTTTATTCTAGCTAAGAAGGGAAATAGAAATTAACATATGGAAATTAGAGTGAGTTTTATAGACATCAAGGGCATTAAATATATTTAATATATTAATAAACTTAGAGGATTCCTTAGTGCTCTCCTATAGATATGTTTACTCATTGTGTAAGTGGACAAGAAATCATATCACCAAATTAACTCTTCATCTAGTATGTATACTTTGTTAAGAAAAATCAACAAGCTCCTAGTGGAAATGGTTGCATGATTTATAACTCAACTCTCTTTATTTTTCAACCATTAAATATATTAATAATTGAAGAATCATTTTTTTCCCATTTATTTGAAATTAATGTATAGCTAAGTGTGCATTAGAAAAAGAACACCTTTCACTATATATCTAAATTAAGATAAAAATGTGCAAAGTAGGATTATAATCCTTAGAATTGGCCATTAGTCAGATTAGCTAAGTGTATTATGAATATACATTCTCTCCTATTGACTCAAATATTCTCTCTATTTGGAATATACATTCTCCCATTAAACATTAGGAGTCCATATTTGTTAAAACAAAGTCACTCATATCTATGATATTGAGGTTTTTATGCTAAGGCTTTCTTAACTGCTCATACAATTTGTCTCCTAAATAGAATTTTAGAACTTTATTTTGAAGGGCACTTTTAATAGTATCAATTATTGTTAAGTACCTTCTATGGATAAGATCATTTATAACTCTATTCAATTTATCTTTTATATAAATGATATTTTAGTCATAGTACGATAAAAAATCACACCATCACCCATGTTTAGAATTTAAATTTGACTTCATGAAGATGTATACATGAGATACAAATTGTCAATATTGAGTTTGAAAGGTTTTCCAAATAGATAATGAATCCAAATTTGTAAGTCATGCACTATGGCAAAAAATTATAAATCATGTTGATCCAAGTGGATTAACCAACCAAGACTCTTGTGATAACACTTGACCAATTATATTGGGTTCCTGTAACTATGGACACACCTCAATCATCTAAATTGATCCAAGTGGATCTCCAACCTCATTGGATCATACCATAGGCTAGTGTTATTTAGTCTATGTCAATTTAAGTGGACCTAAATCATTGGGCTATTCTACATGTTATCAATGTTTTTCAGTTGGTCTTACACTAATGAAAACAAATTCATTTTGAGTTTTAACACCTATGTGTTAATACTCACTACCTAGTTCTTCCCATGCATTATAAGACAATCCATATATTAGTAGTCCTAAATAACATTTAGTGGATTATCATTGGTTTTTAGTTTATCTTATGTAAATTACAACATACATGTCACAAGGCCATGTGCCTATGTGAAAAATCACACTATCTAACTCTATCTCTTTGTCACTACTCAATTATGAATATAGAAAAATATGGTGATGTTATGATATTTGTGAGAGATTATGAGCCACACATGAAATGGTTCAATTCTCATAATGGCTCTTATCCCTCTTGACGAATAATTTATATATACACATATATAAAATGCAGCATAAAATAATAGAATTAGAAAAGTAGGTAAGAATATTGTAGCCATAATATCTTTCAAGACAATGCCATATAGAGTGAATAGATAAATAAATAAATTTACTATTTTTTCTATATCTCTCTTTGTCTATCTTTCACTATTTATGCCACAAAGATTATATATTTGTACATTTCTCAATTATACCTTTGTTTGAAGATTTTTACACCAATTCACCACTTGGGCAATAGATCAATGGTATAAGAGAAGTACATATTATTATTATTATTATATAACCTATCAAACATGATTGGGGTATCTAAGCTTTAACATCAAGAACCAAGATCTGCTAGACCAAATACCAAAGAATTTTATCAAGATGTCCAAGGTATTGTAAGAAGAGAATTATGCCTTGATTAAAATTGAAATTAGAGAAGCACTCTTCGAGTAGAAAAAAAAATTATTTGGCTAGTTTGAAGAATTCCTTGACTGGGTGATTCCGTCAACTTCATCATCTAGTTAAGAATTTGGTGTTTGATTCCCAATACATTTCAAGTAAGTCTAGATGTTTTTGTGTTTGAGGGTAAGATTATCATAGATGAAATATATGTCTTGATAGATCAATTATATTCTTACTTTTCCATGAATGATTTATTTGAAGAATAAAAAATCAAAATTGCACTTCTTAAAGTTTCTTGGCCTATCAAGAAATGGTGGCAATCATATTCTTTGATGAGAAAGATAAAATAGAATATGAGTCAACCTGGGATGAATTCTTAGAATCCTTGAAATATGATTATTACTATGAATATGTCTATAATGATGGTGACATGTATGTTGTAATTAACTTTCTCCCATTAAACATTAGGAGTCCATATTTATTAAAACAAAATCACTCATATCTATGATATTGAGGTTTTTATGCTAAGGCTTTCTTAACTACTCACACAATTTGTCTCTTAAAGAGAATTTTATAACTTGATTTCAAAAGGCACTTTTCATAGTATCCATTATTGTTAAGTACCTTCTATGGATAAGAGCATTTGTAACTCTATTCACTTCATCTTTTATATAGATGATATTTTAGTCATAGTTTAATAAAAAATCACACCATCACCCATGTTTAGAATTTAAATTTGACTTCATGAAGATATATACATGTGATACAAATTGTCAGTATTGAGTTTTAAAGGTTTTCAAAATAGATAATTAATCCAAATTTGCAAGTCATGCCCTATGGAAATAAATTCTAAATCATGTTGATCCAAGTGGATTAACCAACCAAGATTCTTGTGACAACACTTGGCTAATTATATTGGGTTATTGTAACTATGGACACACGTTACTCATCTAAATTTATCCAAGTGGACTTCTAGTATAATTGGATCATACCACAGGCTAATGTGATTCAGTCTATGTTAATTTAAGTGGACCTAAATCATAGGGCTATTCCACATGTTACCAATGTTTTTCAGTTGGTCCTACACCAATGAAAAAAATTCCTTTCGAGGTTTAGCACCTATGTGTTAATCCTCACTACCTAGTTATTCCCATGATTATAAGATAATCCATATAGTAGCAGTCCTAAATAACATTTAGTGGATTATCATTAGTTTTTAGTTTAGCTTATGTTAATTACAGCATATATGTCACAAGGCCATTGCCTAGTTGGTCCCCCTTTTGTACCATTATGTATGCCATGCCAACCTAACAAACCTTGGTGTAAAATGACCCTTGGATCAGTTTCACCCCTTTTTATATATTTTGGCACCAGCTAGAGGAGTCCCTATGAATCCCATGCCAGCTGGTGGGTAGTTGAAAATCACTATTTTTTTTAAAGACACCCCTATTAGGGCTTGTATGAGGCAACTCAAGATGCATAAATTCGAGAAGAGTGGAGTAGGTAGGAAAGAAACCCTAAGTGATAGTTTATAACTTGGCATGCACCTAATCAACCTGGTAGAAGGTAGCCAATCACCTATAACATACGACCCATTTTTTAAGAGATAAGGGGGGGAGAGAAAATATAGTAAATATCTTAAAAAAATAGAGAGCAGACACTAGTATTTTCATTCGGCATGTTAGTTCTAGTAGTTATAATACATGGCCTAAGATTGCATGTTAGCCATTGTGCATGAATAGAGTTAGGAAGAACATATGCTCTGTTACTTGTAATGAACTATTTTAATTAAGTTAATGAAGAATAAAATTAAAGAAATGAATTATTAGTTCTTATTTTATGATCTCTATAATTTTTTTACCTATGATCTAGTTTTGTTTAAGTTTTGATTAGTAATTTTGTAATATATTGGAATGGAGGTTCAACCCTAGCCACTAATGGCATCCTTGTGCCAGTTAGCAACTTCAACCAACCTATAAGTACACTAAGTGTTGAACCAGATTACACCTAAGCTCCAAGACATGCACCTAGGGTGCTACCTTAGGGATGAACCATTAAACATAAATCTATCCCTGACTTGTCTGAATACTGAAAGGACCTTATGCTAGTTTTTCTCTTACCTTACACCACTAAGAGCCCTACCTAGCCAAGCATGGAATTACACCTTAGGACATATGAAACTAAGAAGGTATGTACCTATTGAACTCCCCTTGAAAGACTTAGTACCAAAAGGCCAGTTAACCCCTATGGAAATTGTTTGATTCCTCTTGAACCCCAAGTTAGGCCATGTTGCAACTAGCCTAACATAGGTTTGATCTCTTCACTATTGTGCTTTAGGTGAGTGCACAAGGTTATTTCCTTATGTGAAACTGATACCAGCATCATAGTGTGGATAAATGTTATGTAGTAGACCTTTCTCCTCTTTCACCTAGCTTCCCCAAGCTTAAAAATGACTTGGCCTCATAGTTAAGTTCATGACCAAGTACACAAGCCTACATAGTGAAATTTTATACAACATTTTGGTTTTATTGCTAGGATTCATGTTGAATTTTTTTTTTAATGGTGTAATAGAGTGGTGCTTTCAATATCACTTGAGAATATCGAGCATTGATTGGATTAAGTGGTAGATAGTTTCATGCATAAGCATTCTACATGCAAAGGAAATTTTTTATAAGAATGGGTACAAACCAAATTGTATGATGCTCTTTATGAAGTGTTCTTCTATGAGATACCTGAGCATATGTACTAGTGGTTAGTTTCCTATGCTACTACTAGAAGGTGTAGCTATGACCAACACCTCAAGTGGACCATATAGAATGTAGAAAGGCTGGAAACCCTAAATGAAATCTCGATGTGCACTATGGATAAATAGTCAAGCAACACATTAAATAACTACATGTTATAATTTTCAATATCAAACTTCTCATGCCCTAAAAGGTAGAGTATGATTTTCATCATGAACCAAGGGGCACATTCATTAGAGGGATTAACACTAAATTGGAAAAGATTTTGGTGGATTATGGTATAGAATCCATGAAGGTGGAAGGATAAAGTCCTTATACATATGAGCAAGTGTGGAAGGTGAAAAGGGGATGCATAGGTATGGTGTAATGGAGGAGGAACAACAAATTGACACCTTAGAGCTCTAGAGGTTGAATTATAATAAACATAGGGGTAGATTGATGGAGGATCTAGAACCTAAAAGTCTTGAGATGACCCATAGTAAGAAGGAAGGGCATGGGTAAGGATCCATTAAACTATAGTTGTATGAAGAGAGAGAGAAAAAATAAAGAGAACAAAATCAATAGTTAGGTGTAGGATGTAGTGAGTTCATTTAAGAAGTGGTGCTTGAGAATGTATCAGAAGAACCTACCCACTTTTGAACCTAAAATGCAATCTCATGCACTATATTCCCCATCAAAAGATAGAAGAACAATAATTGAACCTGTTATCAACCTAGACTTTGATAAGATTCAATTTTTGAGTCAAAAATTTCTACTTGAGTAATTGAACCCCTATGAGGAATTGAGTAATGGTACTATGAATCTAGTGAGCACCAACTAAAGAGACTTGAAAATAGGTGAAATCATCCCCATGTAGAGAATGTTAGTTATGATGACTAGGCAATAGCCAAAAGGAAGTGGCATGATACCACTAGTAAGTGGTACTACATTGATAATTTCAATGGCATAACCTACTCCATCAGGGTCAATACCCAACACTATAAGTCTAAGTAAAGGGTGAACAAACCTAACATAGATGTAAGCAGTATAAATTCCCTAGAACTTGGCACTACCCCCTCAACATATATATTATGAGATGATAATGCACTTTATTAAGTATCATGGAGTTGAAAATGTAGTAGAGCACGTGATAAAGTGTGAATTAGAATGGTGCACTTGAGGAATCACTCATCTTGAGTACAAGGAAACCTAGTTCACCACCACCTTGTTGGACCATGCCCATACTTGGTATCAAAATTTTGATCTAAATTAGGCTATGGTTGACTAAAATGTGCTAAAAGAGACCTTGCAAGATTTTTATATCCTTGAGTTTGTGTAGTAGAACATCATGACATTCAAAGAGATCAGCTAGGGGTTATCTGAGAGTGTACACCTATATGATGCATGATTTAAAACTCTTCTCTCTAAGCTTCCATATGACCTTCATCCCTCCTAGTGTGTGTAATGGTTTTTTAGAATCTTGTTGGTGCCTTTTAGATGTGCATTATCTATGAAAACCTTCACAAAATCTTATGAAGCACTTGAAACCATGCTCTAGGTCAAGGTGGTAGGCAATGTTGACACTGAGGTTATTCCATTCATGGAAGCATAGATTACGTTAATGGTCTCCCAAATATAGAAGATGATTGATAGCTTAGCACATGATTTTTACAATACATTTTGATGCATAGACTATGAGATAGAGGGACATAACAAGAACAACTACCCATTAAAGAATGTTCGCATCCTCTTTCTCAAATGTGAAGTTTGTCATGGGCTGTATGACTCTCAAAACTACCCTCTATTGTATCACACTAGCCAAGTAAACACCACCATTTACTATAAAATGTGTGATTCCTATACACACTCAAAAACAAACTATAGAGTTATTGTTGAGATGTGAAAGAACATGAAATAGGTATGAGGTAGGTGACAACATTAGGCAGAAGTCAAGTGGGCCAAGGCAAGAAAGATATGGCCAAAATAATATGGGTTATGGTAACTAATAATGCACATGTGGATGAAGAAGATGTGGTGGAGGAAGATTCTTACCATGATCATGCTACAATTTTGGGTTGACTAAACACTACCATCATGACTACCCCATGCACCCAATGTGTGGGTATTTTAAAGGGCCACATGTAATCCAAAAATGCCCCAATTTGTACAAAAATTTGACTCAATGTTGTCTTGGTATAGACAGAGGCACCATGATGATTAGGTACAAGTTTAGAGAGGAAAAGTGGGTCCCTAAGACCTAAAAAACTTGCAAGGAGCCACCCAAGGTACATGCCATGACAAGAAGTGGGCTCACCACTAAATCACCCATTATGCTAAACTAAGATTTATGCTTGGAGTATGGTGAATCAAGCCACATTGAGGGCATAAATAAGTCAGAGCTAAAATCTATACCATACCCTGACCCTATATGGCAAAAGGACATGCTATAATAAGCTATGAGTTTGATACAAAACTTGTAGGGTGAACTTTAGTTGGCTAGATATTTAGAAGCAAAGGCCACTACTTCATGTAGGAATCAAGATCTCTAAAAGGATAAAGTATAGGAGGTGATTGAGATATTGTGCCTCCTATAGATTGAAAGGATTCTATTGTTACTGAAGGACTTGCTTCAAAAGCATATAGGGAAAGAACTAGTGCAAGAGGTCACATCTCAAGTGATATAAGTTAAGTGCCACATATGGAGTAGATATGTGAGGTTAGGCATAATTAAAATACTAAGAATGACTACAAATTATTGATAGATGCCACCATTAATGGATGGTTAATATGTGAAGTATTGGAGGATATGAGTACCAAGGTCAATATCTTGACCAAAATGCTTGGGGAAATATGGGGTGGCCACCCTTAAGGCCTTCGACTCATATGTTGTTTATGGATAACAAAACCCAAGGGAAACCTATTAGGATCTTTAAGGGAACCATTGTAGATATCATAGGCATCGAGTTTTATGAAAACTTTGAGGTCATCAAGTTAGGAAAAAATGACAACTACCCAATGCTCTTGGGAAGGCCATGGTGCTATGCCAATGACATAGACATGTACTTCAATAAATGTTATATGAAATTTGAGAATGGTAAGGAGAGGGTGGTGATCCCACTTTCAAGTGATCAAGGGCCACCATACCTAGAGAGTGTTGATCTAAAGGATGTGATCAACCACATTTATAACATTATGATGTAGGGTGCTAGAGAAGCTCAACCCTAATGACCAAGGCATGCTTGAATGGGAAGATCGATAATCGACCTCTAATATGACTGATGTAGCCTTAAAATGATGGGTCAAATAGGTATATGATGTCACAAGCTGTAGGTGCTACTTAGTATGTGAAGTCTGGCCAAGACCATCCTAGACAAGTTTGATTAGGAGGGAGCATCTCAAGAAGAAATGGATCTTGCATATGTAAGAGATAGAAAAAGGGTACTCTAGATTATTAAAAGGAAGCTTGTAATGCTTCTAAGGTATGAAGGGGGCTAGCCTATCGAAAAGTATTTCTAGGACATTAAGTCCTACATCTTAAAGGAAATCAATTGAATGGGTGCACCAATATACACATTGAAGAATATTTGCACCCATTAGTGGGTAATTCAGAGACCTAGCTTGCCAACTTGGTAGGATGTGAAGGCAAAAATATTCACTAGGTTCAATAAAAGTAACAAGGATCTAGATATACCACGTACACCGTCAATTCCTACCCAATCATGCATGTACGATAATATGAAGAAACCTGGATAGTCTATGGTGAGAATGCACCATGAGGCCTATAGGTGCATGACTTTTAAAAAACCTTGAGGATATAGGTGCAAGCATGGTACATTGTAAATGATATGTGTTATAAGATAGGAAATTAGGAGGTGTTTAAAAAGAAGTTCATGTATACTTTCTCCTTCACTTCATAAAACCTAGAGCTACTAGAACTATTACAAGTCATCCATAGAGTTGTGTTTGAGGACATATCTATCTTAAAAGAGTGCCTTTAGGAGATGTTTGGAGAAAAGGGACTAGCACTCCCAACATTATTTAAGGAGAGGGAAATCAATAGTAACTCTATTGAAAAAGATGATGAGATTAGAAGGAGTGCAATTGGAAGGATCTAATAAGTAGAGAAAAAATCATGCATCTTGTGGATGATAGCCCCCTAGATGATGGAGATCTAATGCATCTTCAGGTTAAAATAATAGAAGGGATGAAGCAGGATAAAGACTCTGATTAGGGGATAAATGAAACCTACCATACACCACTAAAGACCATCAACGTAGATATCAACATAGAAGGTGAGCCTAAGATTGCCACTATAGGTGCTTCTTGGTCTGAGTTAGAATTGGCATGAATTGTTGACCTCCTAAGGGAATTCTAAGACCTATTCCTATGTATCTATAAGGACATTAGGGTTACCGACCCTTCAATTAGAAAAATGAGCATCAAGCTGGTGGATAGTGCAAGGCCAATAAAGAATCACCCATATCAGATGAACCCTAATCTCCATGCCAAGGTAAAGATGGAGATTGATGGAATGTTGGTTACCAACATTATCTACCTAATACAAGAATCTGATTAGGTAAGTCCAATAGTCATAAATATTAATAAAGATGGGCACATATATATTTGCATTGATTATTGGATACTGACTGATACTTACATTAATGACCCATTCTTGAAATTGTTAATCAATGAGGTCTTAGATGGATTCATAGGTTGCAAAATCTACACTTTCATTAGTGGATTCTAGGGCTACCATCAGGTGCAAATTAAAGAGGAAGATAAGCCCAAAATAACCTTTATGACTAAATGGGGTTGTTTCACATATAACATGATGCCCTTTGGGCTCAAGAATGTGCCAACCATGTTCTTTAGGGTAGTGATCACTACTTTTCATGACTTTATCCATAAGTTCTTCCAAGTGTATCTTGATGACTAGACAATATATGGTCTTATAAGAGACCACTATGAAAATACATGCCTCATGTTTGAAAGGTGCAGACAGCTCCATATCTCATTAAATATGAAAAAATGCATCTTTGCAACTCTATTTGAGACATTTCTCATGTACATCATCTATAAGGTTGGGTTTCTTATTGATCCAATAAAGATATCCATAATAATCTAGCTCCAAACACCCTCCATGTACAAGGATGTTCATGCCTTGCTAGGCTATTTTGGTTACTACATGAAGTTCATTAGGAGCTATGCTAAAATTGTGGTGCCTCCAAAGGAGCTCTTTCACAAATATGGACCATTTTACTAGGGCAAGGCATAAGAAGAGGCCCTTGATAAACTAAAGCTGAAGTTGGCTAGCATGCTAATTCTATAATATCTTGAATAGATGACTCCTTTCCATGTCCATGTTGATGCTTTAGGATTAGACATTATCACTATATTGGTGCAACCAGACAAGGGTAAGATCGACCACCCCATCTCCTTCATGAGTACAAAATTGACACATGCTAAGCAAAACTACGCCACCACTAAGCATGAGGCATTGGTAATGGTCTATGCCTTACAATAATTTATACAATATCTAATAATAACTCCATTCATATTCTTCAAAAATCATGAGGTGCTCAGTACCTTGTAAATAAGCTTATCTTATATAGGCATTTATTAAAATGGGTTGTTCTCTTCTAAGAATTCCAATTCTCTGTTATGGTCAAACCTAGGAAGTAGAACTTGGGGCTAGATCATTTATCTTGCATCAAATCTAGTGTTGTGGTAGCACCAATTGAGGATGACATGTTAGATGTGAATTTTTATAGGGTTTAACACATTCTTGAGGATTTAATAGAGATTGCCACTTTCCTAACATCAAGACTTGAACCACAAACCATGTCTACAAAGGAAAAGAAATAACTTGCTATCCATGCTACCCCATTCTAACTCATTGAGGGGGATATTTAAAAAATAATTAGGGAAAAAGTCCTACATTGGTGTGTTTTTGAGAATGAAAATAACTCCATCCTATAGGAAGCATATGAATGGGGTCATAAGAAGCCATTACATTGGAGACACAATGATGTACAAAGTTCTAAAATCAAGGTTATGGTGGCCAAGCTTGTTTTACAATGTCATAGAATGCACATAAGCATGTGATGTATGCCAACACACAATAAAACCCAACCACCCTAATGAGATGGCCCTCATCCCTATTTTTCCCAGGTACCATTTGAAAAATGGGCCATTGAATTTGTAGGGATGATCACTCCCACAACATGATGCATAGTGCTAGATATATTTTGGTATCCATTGATTATTTCATCAAATGGGTCAAAGCCATGCTGACTAAAGAATATACAACTACAATAGACATGTATTTAATATGGGAGAAAATCATCAATAGATATGGGTGCCCATTGAGTTTAATTAGCAATAGGGGCACTCATTTCATCAATGAAATAGTGCATGTTCTTTTGATGAAAATATATGGTGGCATACCACAAGACTACCCCATATCATACCTAGGATAACATCATGGTTAAAGCCTTTAAGGAAATCCTAAGAATGTGCCTCATGAAGATATGCAACATTAGATGCAAGGACTAGGATGATCAAGTTTCAATGGTACTTTGGGCATACCACACGGCCTACAAGCACCTAAACAAGGCTACAACATTTCAACTAGTGTTTAGAACTAAATTATTTCTACCCATGGAGTTCATGGTGCCCTCCTTATGTATTTCACATTTTGGCCAATTAGATGAGCAAAAATCTCTAAGTGTAATACTGAAATACTAGGAATGCTTAGATGAGAAGTGCGTCCAAGCCAAATAGAGTTAGCAAGTTTAGAAAACACCAAAAAAGTGATTTCTTGATAAATAAATCAGGCATAAAGATCTAACTAAAGGAACATTGGTGTTGATATATGATTCCAGGTAGTTTAATCACCTTGTCAAGTTGTAAATCTGATGGATGGGTCCATATATCATCCACCACTTCATAGAAATAGGTGCATGTAAACTATGCACATTATCTAGTGAAATGCTCCCTAGGTATTTTAATGGCAATTGACTGAAGCAATATATGAAGTAGGCTAGTATGCACACCATGGAAACTCTAACTTCTTATTCAGTATTCAGTTAGAGTTGAGATGACTATAATAAAGTTTGGTACAATCCAAACCATTCTTTTCTTTGTTTTCTCCTTGTATAGTGTATTGAGGTAGTGAGTGGTATGGGGTAGCCACAATAAATTTTGGGTCAATAATTCATGTTTAACTTCAATCAAGTGAGTCGAGCACTTGTGATAATAAGCGCATGAGGCCAGACATCTAAGAAATGGGTACATGAAGCTTACTAGGTGCGATAACATGTGCATAAAATAAATAGTATAGGGAACTTCAAGGCCTAAGAATGAACCTTCTAGTGATACTAATGTACAAAAGTTGCAAGAAGGTACATCATTTGATCTAGTGCCAAAAACCCCTGAGACAAGTGAAGATGCTCAAATTAGTTGAGTACAAGGTAGATAGTGAATACATATTCTCTAAAAAACATGCAAGAGAATCAAAAGAGATAAAATACTAGAGGGCCACTACAAGGAATTTGAATGGGGTATGATAGGCCAAGGCAAGATGATGCATAAAAAATTGACTGAGATAGAGAAGTATAATGAAGGAGGAACATAATTAGAAGAAGTGGAATTAAGGATGCTAAATCACGTGCATGTGAGGACCTACACCTAGGTTACCACAAGATAAGTGAAGGTCATGTTGAGGATACATGTGTAGAAGGAAGTCATTTAAGATAGCTAGTGTCCACCCAGGAAGAAGTTGGAAATGACCATTTGACACACATGTCACTTCACCAAAAAATCTATTAGTAACATTTAATGAGGTAGTGGTGGCACATAAATATGCAATTAATGTAGAAAATATATGATATTTTTGAATATTTCAAGAATTTTTTGTGTTTTCCAAAAGATCAAGGCACCCATGTAGTGAAGCTTACATTAATAATAATAGTTAATAGATAAGGATATAAAAGGGAAAATGATAAACTTATGAAGGTTACCAAGTTTATGATGGTCTTGAATTAAGTGTAGAATTATCAAAACACCAGAGAGTCGAAGCATTTAAAAGAGTGAATAAAGACATAGGAAAAGAGAGTGCATTCATGGTAAAAAAATGGTGTAAAGGACTAAAGGAAGAGGTTCGTATAGAAGACCAAGTTGAACAAATAAACTATTGCCAAGCCACCATTAATGACTAGAAAAACTCAAAGACAATTTATAGGCAAAGAACCCATAACCATAAAAGCAATGAATACCATTAGAGGCTTCATTAAGCAACACCTCCCAAGGTTTAATACTAGTAGATTTAGAATGGTGGAAAAGCAAAAGGCATAGAATTCCATAGAGGTGAAACTAGAACCCAAATGGGTTAAATTTATTAAGGAAGCAGGTACCACCAAGATAAATACATAGGTAGTAGAGATAGTGTCACAATGGCAAAAACAAAAGCACTGATAAAGATGTCTTACTAATATATGTAATTATAACTAGAGGTATCAGTGGGATAACTATGGCATTCCTTTGGGCACATGTGCTTACTAAACTAATACAATAACCAGACATCAAGAAATTTCAAATACTTGGTGCAAGACCCTTGAAGGTGATACCCTCTTCGATGTCTCAATATGAGACAAGTTAAAGGACTCAAATGTAACTCAATTCTATGAGTTGCCTTGCTTTGAAAAGCCTGAAGAAGTTGTTTATTTCCTTCTCTTGTGAATCCATGAAGATTGCATATATTTTTTAGGCTGGCACATGAAGATCTTTACATGAATGATAAAGATAATAACCAAACTTGTAGACACTAATAGAGATATACATTAGTTGATGGGTGATGATGAAGATGTGGAGCATGTCATGAATTTCTTGAATTACTTCAAGGGGGATACACTTCCCAATCAACAAATGTGAGGACCCTAGCATAAGTGTAGCAGTGCACCTCATGAGCTTAATGTTATGCCCTAGTGGATGGTGGATAGACGTGTCTAAATATTATCTCTACCTAGCCTACCATATGGTGCAAGGTGTTTAGTTTAACATCAGGTAGTTTATCACCATGGAACTAACTAAAAACATACTTGAGCACCATAATGTAAAAGGGGCCTCTAGATGGAGATCCATCCTTATCTTGATCATTATGGAGGAGACCAAGATCCCTGAAGGGAGTGAGGATAATTTATGGGTGTTCTTAGAACACCATGAGTCCTCCACATAAAACTATAAATACTAAACCTACCCCACCTCCTTTAACCCAAAATATAAGACTTGCACAATGTGGTGGTGTGAGAAGTACATTGAAGCATTTGGACTAGAATGGTGCATTCTCTAGGGGATCCCCATGAGCATGTTCAAGATGGTTAATTTTATCATGATGCAACATTACTACATCATTCGACTAGTGCTAAAGGATAGAAACAAGTTAGGATGGTTGAAGATCCCCTTCACCTTCTCAATAGATTAATTTTGAAGTGATCTTCTTCAGATCCTAAATGCAAAAAATATAGACATCTCAGTCGAGGATCTGGATGCATAAAGTTGAAGAATGTGGCATAGGTTCCCACATGAAAATAAAAGCATGAATAAAGATGAATAAGATGCCTTAGATCACACAAATATTGATCCAATTCAAGAGGTTACTATTATTGGATTCATCTGTAGGTTTTATTATGTGATGAATCATAGGAGGAAGGATTTTAGTGTGGGGACTAGCACTGAGAGGATAAGAGATGCCCCATTCCTAATCAAAGATGAAAGAACTACACACCCATTAAGAAGAATAAGTCCCTAAAAAAAAGAGGGGGGAAATCTTGGAAGAGATCGAGGAATAATTGAAGCTGAAAATCACTTCAAAATGGGAAGTATATGTGATAGAATCATATGAAAAGTACATGAGATTCACCCCAAAAGCCACCCTTGAACCAAGAGAGAAAAATAAAGGAAAGGCTCTCTCCTTAGCACCACACTAGGGCATAACTGAAGAAGAATATACAGAGGAATCTAAGGAAGAAGAATGGGGGAAGGATACTTACATTGTACTAGATGATGAGTCCTCCTCCTCAAGTGAACATACCCCTTCTCCTCCACCTCAAATGGAGATAGAAAAGCCTAGATGTAGGCTAAGAAGACTGAGCTCCTATGAGGCCGATACCCAAAAAGTACATGAACTAAGAGATCAAAAAGGAGAAATGAATAAATTAGGAGTGACTAAAGAGGTGATTGAGATGGTGAAAGTAGATGAGCCTAAGCGAGAAGAAGAATGTAACGCACAAGAGGAGAAATAAGGAATGAAAGAAGAAAAGGTCAAAGAGTCTAAATAGGTAACCCACTCTAGTGCACAAATACAAGAAGAGCTATAGATAAAATGGAGAGATATGGGCCTTGACCAAGGCCATATTGATAAAGTGATAACATTACACTAGACGCACAAATAAATGAAATCCAAGGGAATGATCCAAGCTAAGATTGACCAACTAGAGGCTGAGGAGATAAGTGGAAGAGAAAAGAGATGTACCACACAAGCCATAAAGAAAAAGGCCAAAAAAGAAAAGGCCAATAAGGAAGAGAGGGGAGGAAGGGCCAAAGTGAAAAAGGGTAAGAAGGAAGAGAGAGAGGAAAGAATATCTTGGGATGAAAAGGCACACATGCTAGAGGAAAGGGAAAATAAAAAGGGTCCCACTAATGTGAAACCTAGGAAAGAGAAATTACCAGAGTCAGTACTCAACACCACCACCAGGATAGCAGAGGAAGCCACACAAAAGGTGTAGCCTATTTTTGAAGGGGTATCTAAAGAACAATGAAGCAATACTAGAACCTCAAAGTAGTGAATAGAGGAAGTGGGGTCATAACAAGGAAATATGGATAAAAGGGAGAAGTGCATTGAATAACCCCTACAAGAGAAACACAATGATAGATCTAGCACCAGAGGAGAAGAAGGAGAGGAAGAAAAAGATGAAGGGGAAAAATATGAAGACATGTAGTCGAGCACTAGTTCCAGTGAGGAAGAATATTTGGGTGAGGGTGAGGGGTATGAAGTAGGAAATAGGGAATGCATACCTCTGAAGACTACCATGACCCTATGAATGCTGCCAATTCTCTTAGGCAATAGATTGCTATATGGATGAACCTAAGTTTAAGGTTCTCACCAAATCCATTTGAAGTGCCAAGAAGCCCAAAAGGGGCCGTGATTACCAGATTATTAAACCTTGTAGCTTAAATCCCATGCACTTGGGCAATGATCTTATCAAGATGGCCTCTTTCGTTTCATGAAAGAACATCCTTAATGATGGTCATGTTAATAGATGGAAGAAGGAAACAAAGAAAGCTTAGAGAGAACTCAAGACCATGGAATTAAAACTCCAACAACTAGTAGAGTACATAAATGAAATTGATCCATCCTTCCTAAATAGCATGGATACTTCATAGATGAAGAAGATCTAGTATGTTCACTTGTGGAATAGATGCTTCTTAGGATAAGACCAATGCTCAAAGAACAATAAGACCCTAGTGAGGCCTTGAGGGTATAATTAAATAAAAGGTTGGACATAGTGGAGGACCTCTTTAGTAGACTCAAAGAAGGCATACAATATCTTCTATAGCTTCACCAACCAAGCACAATTCATAGACATGAAACTCAAGAAGGTAAAAGAGGAGAAAGATGCTTTGCTTTAGTGCTATTTCATGGTGACAAGGGTCAAGCACATGCATATAATAGCTGATGTGAACTCCCTCAGTGCCTAGTTCAAAACATAAGAGTAGGAATTGGAGGAGATCTTTCATGCATTTTTAACTAAAGCCAGTGAATAGGGAGAAATTTTGGATGGTGGGGTTAAGCGTGCTAAATAAAGGCTCAAATATTTTAGGAGAGAACTGGAAATCATGGATGTGTTTGCTCTTGAGACTTATTTCACTGAGGTGGATAGCATTGTTGATGAAATTAAGGGTGTCATCCAAGGCTATGATAATTTTAAAGGAGAACTATTACAAGGTGCACTCAAGTTCTACGCGCCTAAGATGTTTCAAGGCTAGTCTAGGGTGGACTTGTCTAGGGTAATATTGGGCCCTCTTTTGTACTATTATGTAGGCTGCACCAACCTAACAAACCTCAATGTAAAGTGACCTTTGAATTATCTGAACTACATTTTGACACCAGCTGGAGGAGTCCCTATGGATCTCATACTAGCTAGTGGGGAGTTATAAAGCATTAAACTTCTTTAGAAACATTCCTATCAGGACTTGTACGAGGTGGCTCAAGATGCACAATAGCTAAAAGAGTGGATCAAGTAGGAAAGCAACCCCAAGTGATAGCTCATCACTTGGCATGTGCCTAATTGACCTGGTAGAAGGTAGCTAATTGGTTATAAAAGAAGGTCTACTTTTGAAGAGATAATGGGGGAGAGAAAAAATTAGTATTTTCATTCTACATATTAGTTCTAGTATTTTGAATGTATGGCCCAAGCTTGCATGTGAGCCATTGGGCATAAATAAAGTTAGGAAGAACATATGCTCTATTGCTTGTAATGAACTCTTTTGATTAAGCTAATGAAGGAGACTATTGAAGGAATGAAGTATCAATTCTTGTTTTATGATCTAGAGATGTTTTACCTACAAGCAAATTTTATTTAAGTTTAGCTTAGTACTTTTGTAATATATTGGAATGGAGGTTCAACCCTGACCACTAATAGCATCCTTGTGCCACTTAGTGACTTCAGCTAGCCTATAAGTGCACTAAGTGTTGAACTAGACTACACCAAGGATCTAAGACATGCACCTAGAGAACTACCTTAGAGATGAACTATTAAACCTAAAGTTATCCCCAGCTTGTCTGAATACTTGAAGGACCCTACACTAGTTCTTATCCCACCTTGTGCCACTAAGAGCCCTACCTATCCAAGCATAGACTTGCACCTTAGGACTCATGACACTAAGAAGGCCTACACCTATTGAACTTCCTTTGAAGATCTTAGTTATAGAAGGAAAACTAACCCCTCTGGTAATTACCTGAGTCCCCTTAAACCCCAAGTTATGCCATGTTACAACTAGCCCAATGTGGGCTTGATCCCTTTATTATTGTGCTTTGGGTGAGCACACAAGGTTTGTGCCTTGTGTGAAACTGATGCCAATACCATAGCATGAATAAATTTTATACACCAGACCTTAATCCCTTTGTACCTAGCTTCCCTAAGCCTAAAACTAACTTGTCCTAATAGCTAAGTGCATGACTGAGCACAAAAGATTACATAGTGAACTTTTCTATAATAGAAGGCTACCTCTATGCCAAGGAACACACCTGTTTAAAATAATAATAAACCATCTAAGCTTAGTAAATAGTGGAACAAAGATAAAAGCATCATCCACTCCAATTTAGAGTGCCATGTATAAAGGACATCACTATGCAGTCAGAAGCATAGGATGATGTCAATCCCTTAAATGAAATCATTGACACAAATCCTAGAATTATGGTTAGTACCACATAACCAACTCCCATAGAACCAGAGGTTGAATCATAACCCTTTTTTCAATTATATATGTGGGTATAAGTAATTCCATTTGATTTTATGATTGATGGAGGTAGCATGAAGAATCTCATTTCTATAGAAACTATCAAGAGAATGAATTTTCCAACCATGCCTCTTCTGTAGTATTATAAATTGCTAGGATGGTTCAATCCCTGTAACAACCAAGGCATATGCATCATCCTTCAATGAATCTTCTCATATGTTATTCTAAATTGCTAGGATGGTTCAATCCCTGTAACAACCAAGGCATATGCATCATCCTTCAATGAATCTTCTCATATGTTATTCATCCATTCAAGGAAGATTTAATTTGTGAGGTAACCCCCATGGATGTTTGTGACGTTCTACTTCGGCATCTATACAAATATAATTACAAGTGTATGTATAAAGTTAATCCTTGCATCATAGTTATATCAATAAATAGTATGAGATACTAGATTCCTAAAGGGATTCTATGCTCACCACCTACCATAACAACTCAAAATAATATTATGCCATACATTTATGCATACTTTACATTTTGCATTGAACTACAAATTAACACAGTCCTACCGCAGGAAAGATAGATGTAATTTTAGCAACCATAATTACATAGAACTATTATGTGCCTATATATATATATATGTATATATATATATATATATATGTATATATATATATGTATATATGTGTATATGTGTATATATATATATGTGTATATGTGTATATGTATATATATGTATATATATATATATATATATATATATATGTATGTATATATATATATATATGTATATATATATGTATGTATATATATATATATGTATGTATGTATATATATGTATGTATGTATATATATATATGTATGTATATATATATATATGTATATATATATGTATATATATATATATATATGTATATATATATATATATATATATGTATATATGTGTATATATGTATATATGTGTGTATATGTGTATATATGTATATGTGTATATATGTGTATATATGTGTGTGTGTATATATATATATATATATATATATATGTCATAATTGGTTGATTCCAACAACAAACTAGATGGTTCACCAAGAAATAGTTAGAAGCTAATGTTATGCACCTGCTTCTTATACTTAATGCAATCGAGACTATTTATTTTCATGGAAGGACATATGATCTATGTGGATTAACCAATTGTGACTCCTTCAAACAATGCTTAAATAATTCTCTTGGCTGGCCAAAACTACAAATACACTCTAAAGCTATGTTACTACCAAACATGGTAATAATTGTGTTTATATTGTATTTGATGGATTCTAAAAGATGTCAACTTGAATACCTTGTACATAATAAATATCATCTATGGAAATAGTTTAACTATACATTCAAAATGTCTTGGTCCACTTTGAAATCCCATTAACCATCATATCTAATAGAGATACAAGGTTTCTAAGATATTTATAAAAAACACATTAGTCTATGCTAGATACAAAGTTGAGCAAGTCTACTGAATCTCATCCAATAACTAATGGAAATACAAAAAAGTTAAATAGGATTATATCTCACCTTCTTAGAGTGTAAAATTCAAAGAGGAAATGAACATGGGATGAAATATTGCTTATATTTTAGCTGAACAATAATAGATCTCTACATAGTGGTACTGCCAAGCACTGTTTTTAGGTTTGTTTTAGTTTCCAACCTCTTGCAGTCATTGACAAAGTTTATCATGTTCCACCATCAACAACAAATCCTCTAACTCAAAAAGAAGTTGAAAATGATGCTCAATTCATTAAGGACATTCAATACAATCAACATAATGTGCAAACCATTCTATAACACACTAATGTGAAGTATAAGCAACATCATGACAAGCATTGGACATTACATGTGTTCCAAATTAGTGATCAAGTATGGCTACACCTATATAAATAAAACCTTATATAACCTCAACAAAAGCTTCATCAACTTTGTTTTGAGTGCTAAACCATCACCAAGCAAGTAAGAGATAACACTTCTGAGCTTAATCTACCTTCTTATCTTGGGTTGCATCCAATCTTCAATGCAAAAATATTGTGACATTATTTTTCACCTCTATTGGACACTTTAGATACTACATACACTCTTTAGAAAACAAAGATCATTGATCCAGACTGCATGATCGCAATAGAACAAGATCAAGTCATTGATAGTCAAATCAAACAGACACCTCAATAAGAGATCCTTATCTTATAGGATGTTAAATCAGGTCAAGTGCCTTCCCAAGGAAAATGGTTTACAAAAGCACATGTTGCCAAAATTTTATCATATTATTTACAAGAACTACGTGAAAATGGTTTAGAGCAGCTCTTGGATTTACGAAAGTAATTAGAATAGTATAAGCTTGACATTAACAAATTAAGATTTTTTAAAAATCAATATAACAAAATAAGAACCTTCAATGGCCATGTGTTTCATCGGTGGGAGTAAGTTATGAATCGCATTAGCATCAAAATAACATTGAAAAGGCATTAGCATTAGTGGAAGTATCATAAGAATAACATCGACATGACATTAATTAGAATAAGTTCAGCTTGACATTGACAAATTGAGTTTCTTCTATATTAAATCAGATCTTAAATAGCATTAGCATTAGTGGAATTAACTAGAATAACGTTAAGATTGGAAAAACAATGACCACCAACAATAAAAAAAAATTAAGAAAAATTGTATGGTACATAATTATAAGTAAAAATGTTCACTATTGTGCGTCGTGGAAGTCACGTATAAGTGTATCGTGTCCACCATTCACCTTGCAGATTATTGTTTACCTCGGCATGTTAATCTATATATTCCAGGCATCTCATCTACAAATTTATTCAAATGTGGTGTGAGCCAATTTGCATGTATATCTTTTTTGTGTTCAGATCAGCCATGGAGATTGACCACGCTCATGTTTTTTTTTTTCTTATTTTGGACTGAATGTAAACGTTGAAGGGTTGAAGCAATTACGAGGATGAGGCAGCGTGATTCAGCTCAACAATGTGAAACGCATATAGAAATGCTAATATTTTTGGTGATATTGCTGATTTCTTTTCAATGACTGTAGTTGGACAAGCCGTAAGGATATGAAACGTGATTGTTTCAGTCATAAAGGCCCTTGCAAAATGGGTGTTGAGTGAGGTCCAAAGTCTATGGCAAAGTGTTGTTGATGCAGTCATTTCTTAAAAAGATTTGGAATAGTGTAGACGAGTTCTTCAGCAGAATTCAGCAGACCGAGGGCAATGTTAAAAATCACATTGCAGATGCCACACTAAAGGTTACAGATAAGCTAAGGACTATTGCCTTAGAAAGGATCAAAACTGTTCTCAAAGAAAATTGCTATAACATTAACGGGTACTCAGAAAAAGAAATCAGAAAACTGTGGGACGACTAAATATATCCTCGGTGCACCATGAAAACCATCAAAGAAAGTGTGTCAATCTGATAAAATGGACTACCAGTCCCTATGCTATATAAGTGTGTGTTTTCAACTACTATTATGAGTGTAGTCCTTGAGCCTATCCTCCTGTCTAGGAGTGTATCAAGATAATATATACAATAAATTCTGGTTGTATCCTTCAAATAATAAAAGTTGAGTATTTGGGTAATGTTATTGTTCATGGACGTATTGGAACGCTTCATTCATGAAGAGTATTATTAAATATCAACCAGTATGGACGTATTTACATTATGACTGCAAACTGTGGGAACGGAAATGGCGATATTGTTGGAACGTGGTTCATAGTTGAACCATTTACCTTGACGAGGGAGCTGACTTAAACAAATATGGTTAGGAAAAGCTAATATGTATTTCTCGACTGAGGTTGTGCTTTTGTTGGAGTTGAATATATTTACATTAAATTTGCATAACTATATGGTCAAATCTTGTTAAGAGTTACAATGGCATGATTAAAGAATGGAATCACCAGTAATTTGATATCCTTTCTGAATGTTCTTGCCAAGGGAAAAAAAAAACCTATTCACTTCAGATCAGATCTGAAATGAAAGATTTAAGCCAGAAAGAAATTAATTTTGACACTATTTTATAAATAGTATTACAAAGCAAGGTAGGTGTAGTAGTCAGTAACGGTGGATTGGTTAAAACCTTCATGAATCAAAGATATGAAGGTAACATTTAGCTCAGTTTTTATAAGCCTTTTTAACCTATACTCTTCCACCACTTCAATAATATCGCCCCCACAGTGGGCCAAGCAGCCTGAAATAAAGTGGCCGCGAAACCATCTGACCCCAGAGCCTTGTCCGTTTGCATTGAAAACACTACTTTTTATTATTTTCTTCTCAGCAAAGGGAGCCATCAAAGACTTATTTTGTTCGTCAGTGACAAGTCTGGGGATGAAACTAATCATTTCAGCTTGGGCATAAAGATCAGATGCCTCCATGGAAGCCAGAAGGAATTCAAAGAAATATCACCGCCTCTTTTGTATGTCAAAGAGATCACTACATTAGGTTAAAAAAAAAAAATGGAAAAAAATGAGTTACAAAATAATAGTATCGTCAAAGATATCACATTTTTCCATTGTCTCTTCAAAAAAAAAGAAAAAAATATTATATGAGAATTAAATGGACATCAGTTATTAAGGTATAAAATATTTTATTAAAATTAAATGGATATCAATTTTAAGGTGCAGTTCAGTTTCAAGTTATACTTATTGGCATAAATTAATTTAATTTATTATCTTGATTTTTTTAAAAATATATTAAGTAATAACTTTGTTACTTTATCTAATTTTTTTTTGTTGATTAGTGACAGATGGTGCCAATTCATTTGCAGTATTGCATTGGATTCAAAAAAATATTACTAAAAAAAATTCTAATGGATTTTTAAGATAACACAATTTTTGGTTTAACTTCTCTAAGACAATAAAAAATAGCATATCATGATCAAAATGATGTCAAATTTAAATTTTAAACTCCCTTATCATACACAAGTAAATATCAAATTTATTATCCACCATTTTTATTGATATCTTACAATATTACACTAATCCTACATTAAATTTATTTCAATTACATATTGATAGAGATTTTATTGTCCATACACTTTTTAACAAGCTATAAGCTAACAAATTGATGTGGTTGAAATTGGCGTTGGTCAAAGGAAACATTAAAAATGAAATAGACAATAGACATTCAATAACACCAATTAATTGTGATCAGTTATATTAATATTTGGATTTGAGTATTTTTTAAACACTAAGAGGTAATGAAACTATTCATGATATTATCATTTAAGGAATGATTTTTTATTTCATTTTAATTTTTCACACCGTTATCACAATATTCATTACCTACTAGGATGATATTGCATGCAATTCAGGCATTTAAATTGAACATTGTTACCCTACTGCTAATGTGTAGAGAGTATAATAAATGTATTTATTATAAAAATGTATACTTTAATTTTTTATCTCTAAAAAAATAAAATAATTATGTATACAGTAAATTTATATAAGATGGTTTTTAGATAGATAAGATATATTTTTTTATAATTATCTAATTGACAAATGTTTCAATTTTCCCACAAAATTTGTCTCGTCACAGAACTCTAACCAATCACAAACGAAAAATAATAGTTTTTTTTTTTTTCAATTTTTTTATAAATACATTGTATATGTCAAACCTAATATTAAAACTTTAAAAAAATTTAATAAAAAATAGATTGCACATATTTCAATATAACCTAATAGTGCAAGGCAATTCTAATAGATACCTACACATTGACTACCAATAAAGTAAACCTCATAAAATAGGATTTTACCTATAAATATAGAGGTAACCTTTGTAAAGGGACATAAATTTTATGTTTAGAATGTTCTTTTTGAGACTAGAAATAATAAAATAATCTCATGAAGGATGGAGTCTATGTTTTTATATTGGTTGAGAAGGGAAATAAAAATTAATATATGGAGATTAGAGTGGGTTGAATTGACATTGAGGACACTAAATATATTAAATATATTTATATACTTAGGGGATTCCTTAGTAAACTCCTATAGATATGTGTACTCATTATGTAGGTGGCCAGGAAATCGTATCATGAAATCAACTCTTCATCTAGTATGTATACTTTGTTAAAACAAGTCAAATAAGTAATCTCCGAGTGGAAATGGTTGCATAGTTTATAACTCAATTCTCTTTCTTTTTTGATCATTAAATATATTAATTATTTAAGAGTGAGTTTATTTCCATTTGTTTGAAATTAATGTATAGCTGAGTCTGCATTAGGAAAAGAACACTTTTTACTATATATATGAATTAAGATAAAAATGTGCAAAGAAAGATTATAATCCTTAGAATTGACCCTTACTAAAACTAGTTGAGTGCATTATGAAAGTCATAATTATAATTAATGTATCATAAAAAGAGGACTTTTTACATTGCATCCATAAAACTTTCTACAAAATTCTACATGCATTAGAATGAAAATGGCCTCATAATAAAAGATAATAACTTTTTGTTGGAATGAGAAGTTAGATTTACTAGAATAAGAATGTTTATTTGGACTAATAAGGCATTCAAATTATAATTAATAATTTTTTGAGATATTTACAATTTAATTTATTTTTCAAAATAAAATTTTTCCTCTTTTTACACATTATGATTAATGAAGAAATAAAATTTAAATATATGATGAATTTTTCATGATTTATAAATATAGATGAAAACCTTACTCATAATTTGGGATTTAGAATTAAATAAAAATAAATAGAATAGATGAAAAAAACTTATTAATAAATTATAATAGAGCATAAAAAACAACCAATATACTTGATTCAATTCCCGATGTATATAGGAAAACGAGAATTAAAAATGAAGTAAACATATTATTCAAAAATTTAAATTGATTATTTATCTTTTAATATATTAAAATTTTATTTTCCCATTATATTTATAAATAAGAGGCTGAAAGCACCCCAAAAAATAAATGATGTGGTCTCTTTCAACCACAAAACCGAAACCAAAAATTTACTTAACAAAAATGTTGACCTTATTAGTTAAGTGATTTTATGAGAGGCAATTCGTAAAATTTTGCCTTCTATAATACATTTACAACCCTTTAATACATTAAAAATGGAAATGGCATGTATCTTGATGTATATCCATGATAATTTTTTCCTTTAATGTTTGCGGCCTCACTTAAACAACTCATAGATACATAGTCAAGGATAATTTTGAGCACTTCTTTAATATGAAAGAGTTGGGTTTAAAAGAATTAACAAAATTATTTCTCATCTTTAATTTGTTACTATATAATCCACCCAGGTGATTTATTCCAGGCTTCGCATCATGAGCATGGGTGTGGAGGAGTCATCATGTTACTTGTGCCATAGTTATCATAGAATATTATGTCATGGGGGGATGAACCCACCCATCAGGTAGTAGGGAGCATCTTTGATTTTAATGGATGAATTATTTGGTTATAAAACCTATATGCTTCCAAGGATATCATAAAAAAGTCACCAAGTTTGAGGTGTTTGGTAGACTCCTTCCTCAACGCTCACTAGGTGCTCTATGGGGATTTAAATATGGTGGAATCAAAATAATACAAGGAAGGCCATTTCCCCATGTGTTGGTGCATAATGGAGTGAGAATATTAGTTTTACATGGAAAATAATATTAGTTTTATAAGTTGGATTTTTCTTAGTTCACTTCCCAATCTTAGGCAGGATCAACATAGAGTCATTAAAATATTACACTGGGCCTTACTTGCAGAGTAAGATATGTCCTCATTATCTAGATCTAATGATTATATTTTATTAATTATCAATTATTCCATTCTCTCAAACCACCAACCCATACTATTATGCATTGAATGGAGATCCCATAAAAAAATAATCTTTAAGTCTCAATTTTACTTCAATAGAACTCATCTTAAGCATGAGAAAACCCTTAACCATATCAAGTGGATATGGAACTTAGTTCCGAAACCCACCAGAGATATTGGTTGGATTTATTGGTGGTAGGGTGTTTTAAAATAAACTACCATATTTTTCCATTTATATGTGAGGAAAAAGACTTTATTTAAATAACATGTTCATGATGCATCATACCATAAATTTCATAAGATTTCAAAGGTAGTTGATTATGTTACTTTCAGTGTCAATATTGAAACTCAAGTTATCCATTATAAACATGATCTTAATATTGAGTAAACATAAAATCTATAGGTGCCTATCTTTGAGACTAAATGAATTTGTTGATAATTGGGATAGGTTTAACCAATAATTATTTTATCTTATCTATTATAACCAAGTTCTAAATAGGACTAAAGCCATTTAAGATGATAATGTTAGGATCTCCAAACTCCAAAATATTTATAAATCCATTGTTCAGTATTACTATGGGGTATTTACAACCTGACCTTCCTCTCTAGAAATTGAAGCACCACCTTTTCATTATGTCTAAGCTATCCTTTGCTAGGTATCTGAATCCTTGAGACTTTCCTATGATACTAGAAGTGAAGTGGTACACCAATGATACCAAATTCATTTTGAATATCAACACCTATGTCAATCCTCACCATTGTTTTTCTATTCAGATTGCACTAATTACAATAGATAGGTCACAAGGTCCTACACCAAGATAGAAAACCACAACATATAACTCCATCTCTTTATTACCACTTATGATAGTAAAAAATTAAGTGATAGCATGATATCTCTTAGAGATGATGAACCACATAAAAAATGGTTCAATGGTCATAATGGATATCATCCCTTTCCACACATAATTTATATATACATGTCTATACCATATTGCATATAATAGAATTAGATAAATAAGTGAGAATAGTATAGCCATACATATTTTTAAGAGTATGTTCTATTTTTCACTATCTCTCCCACAAAGCTTTTATATTTGCACATAACTAAATCATAGCTTCATCTGAAGAGTTATCCATTGGTTCACCACTTGGGCATCAAATCAGTGGTATTAGAGTGGTATATATTATTATTTCATGACCTATTAAACATGAGGGGAGTATCTAATCTTCAACAGCAAGAATTGAGATCCATTAGACAAACTATAAGACCATTTTGACAAGATGGCCAAGAGAACACAAGAGGAGATTCATGCCTTGATTAAAACTAAAATCGGAGAAGCATTCTTGGAGACGTGTAAATTTATGTTTGGCCAACTTGTATAAGTCCATGAGTGGGTGGTTCCATTGAATTTATCATCAAGTTAAGATTTTGGTGTTTGATTCCCCTTACATTTCAATTAAACCTAGGCATCCATGTGTTTCAAGGTGAGATTAACATAGATGTATTATATGTCTAGTTAGATTAGTTACAATCTTACATTTATATGAATAATTTATCTTGGGAAGAAAAAAAAAATTCACTTAAAATTTATTCACTTATCATGAAATAGTGGAAACCATATTTTTTTCAGGAGAAATATTGATTAGAAGATGATTTAACATATGATGAATTCCTAGAATCCTTCAAGGGTGATTATTATCCTTAATATGTCTATGATGATGGCTATATGTAGTGGTCATAATTATAATAGGGCCTAGACTAGTAATTCCAAGTCTTCACTGCCACATTCCACCTTCTCTATGCAAGATTGGGCTCTTTAGATATGGAGAAACACCCCATCCTCAAATTTCAAAGTGGATTTAGACCATCCTTTCAATCCCAACTAAATCTAAACAAAGATAAAATAGTAGATCATGCAACCCATCATTTTTTGAGCAATATTTAATATTGTTTTAAAACCTTTGGTGAAACTTTAGATAAGATCATCTAGTTTGTAACCTATATTTTTTTATAATTTTTGATGATATTTTTTTAATTAATTAATTTTACAATTAAGTAGATCATAAAAACTGACAAAAAATGGATAGATAGCCATGTGACCCCCTTAACTACTTAAAAAAAACTAGTTTTGTTTAATGAATGTAAAATTAGGCCTAGTTTGTAACCTTTTTTGTAGTATTTAGATAAATGAAAAAAATCTGCACAAGCATATATAGGCATGCACTGGCCTAAAAAAACTATAGTTCTAAATTAACATAGATTGAAACCTTAAAATAGTAAATTATGAAAATCATATATTTGGAAAGAGGAACGCGTGTTTGTCATCATGTTAATAATTTGATAAATTTTATCATTGAAATTCATATTGTATTTTGTGATGTAATTTGATTTTTTTTTGTTTTCTATCAAAACTCTCAGATTCATCTATTTGCTAACAAGTCCAAGCCTTTGGCTTAGGAATCCATGTCATTTTTGAGCCAAAAGTCATGGATTTTTAAAATCAAAATAAATTTAATGCATGAATGCTACAAAAAATACATGTTATAGTGTGAAAACATTCATTTCACATTGTAGTAAGAAGCACAAAATATCTCTTGGAATGACTACCTACTCTATTTTATGTAATGTGAAAGGAACATGCACACGTTATCTTCAAATTGCATAAAATAAGTACAAAATATATATTGGAAGTGGCATATGGTCTATTAGTAGATGGTTTAATAAAATAAATGTTAAGTATACTTATACTTTAAATTTATTTTATTAAATATAATAGATTAGGGTCACTTTGCATTTGATAAAATTGGTCCAATCTAGTTAGTACATAGGTATCCTTAGGGTCTCAATATTGAACTTGGGGATTTCAAGGCATATATTTTACAATTGATATCAATTTTTTATAAACATATAGTCATTTTTAGGTTTTTTTGTCCTTTTAAATTGTTTCTTAGCACTTCTAGGATGAATTCAAGCCAAAATGGTGTAATTGGGGAAACATAGGTCACATTGATGAGATGCACACATCAAACAACCACTTTTTGTTACTTTTCCTTGTTCTTCATCCCCTTTCATCCCTAATCAATTATTCCTCATCCATCATAACCATTAATCACTCTTTCATCATTCTTTATTGTCCTTAATCACTCCCTCATTGATCCTCACCATCCCTCATCATCTCTAATCACTCCCTCATCATCCCTAATCACTCTCTCATTGACCCTCAATGTCCCTAATTTTACCTCATCATTCATAATAATTACTTCATCATACTTAATCATCCCTAATCACTCCCTCATTGACCCTCACCATCCCTCATCATCTCTACTCACTCCATCATCATATATTATATTAAAAAGTTGAAGAAATGGCCCAATGAAAATGACAACATACTTATCTAATTGGATAACCACTCTCTTAGATTTTGTTAGGGTTAAGCCAAGCTTATGATAAATTCCAATGGGAATCATTTTATTTAAAGCTTCTAAGTCAACTATGTAGTTTTGTATATTTTCCCAAAGATTCTGACAATCAAAAAGAAAGGCATAACTTATGGTTTGTATTTATAAATGATTACATTGGTTTTTAAAACTCTTTGTTCATGAGAAGATGGCTTCTTAGTAAATTAAATTTTAATAAGATCTATTTTGACTCTATAATTTGAGCTAACTCATGAAATTTCATATTCTCTTTGATTTTATTCTTTTCCTCAACTACATTATATCCACTTTTGCTAGGTGAATCATAATGTTGATATTAATTATTTACTTTTAGAGGAGGTGTATAATTATTAGGTTTTTGATTAGGGAAATAGTGGTAATGTTTTTATCAGAGTTGTTGCTAGAATCCAGATAATGTGAATGCAATGGAGACGTGATCACACGAGATAAAGTTAGTGCACATCACATATATGCTAAAGAAATTTGAAATTATACAAGGAGATAAATTACACAAGACAAATAGGAGAAAACCCAATAGTTGATTATCTTAAGATGGCCAAAGTGAAGAATACATATAAGAGAGCATCTAAGTAGCTCCTCCACAAAAGGTGGACAAAGCACCCCAAGAATAGACTGTAACTCCTCCATGAAAGGTGGTGACAAGGTGCTAAGAATAGAGAAGTAACTCCCATACCCAGAATAACTAGTCAAAGGAATTACTTATGACATTCTTATGACACCTATGACACATCTATGACACACATCTCCACATAAGCTAGCCTATCCCACAAATGTAAGAAAACTCCATGTATGCACAAATATATAATTTCCCTAATTAAATAATAAGGAAAAATAAAAACCTACACTAATAGTTTTTTTGAAGCATAGATGTGGTGAGGGGTTATTTTTGGTTCTTCTATCTTAGGTTATAGTTTTTTCTTTGAAATTTTTGAAAAATCATGAATTTCATTAGTGTCATCTTAAGAATCATTCTCATCCTCCCTTGGGAAATCATAAGTTTTAATCACCATTGTATTACTAGAAGAGTTGTATTCATTGGATGTAGTGGCTTAAATAGATTCATTTAGGACAATTTCATACCCTTTCATCTCCTTTTTGAACATTTCAAAGGCAAAGTATAATTTGATAAAATATAATTCACCATATTATATGGTATTATGTACTCTATACCAATTAGATAAGGCTACCTTATATATGTTTATCTCATAAATTTTATCAAGTGATGGCTTAAGATTATTTCTCCCTTTGTTGATTGACATATGGTACTTCAGGAATGTAAAATTACTATTGGGGATTTCTTATACTATGTTTATCATGTGGTTTTGTAATGTAAGAAACTCATTCCTAATATTCTAAACCATGCATTGAAGTGAATCTAACTCTCCCTTGGTAGAATTATACATTTTAGTTTGTGTGTTTTTCATATTAATAAGTACTAAGACTTGAGTTTGAATTTTTTGGTTAGGTATATAGATATAATTATTGATAAATACTAAACACTGGATAGGTGTAGCATGAGCCAAAGGTAAGTGGTTAATGAATTGGCTGGGAATGTTAGCTAGAACATTTTAAATAACATTTGAAATGGGATTCAATTTTGGTAAATTTAGATTAACATTAGGTATGGATAAGTTTGAATTCCTTGGGCATTAAATTGATAAATAATGATGATGGATTTAACATATACATCTAAAACAGTATTAACATTCTTGCCTCTACATAGAAACATAGCAGTCATTGACTCTAGATCATTTTAATACATTTTCAAAGCTAATCAGTGAGTAGACCTATACGAAGCATCAATAAAACTATAAATATTTTGGAACCTTATAATAAAGGATATAATGTGTTCATTGGACTCTGTTCATAATAAAAAAATATTAATACACCACACTTAGGTTAGTTATCTACCCAAATTATGCAATAAATATGTTATTACATTGGTTTTATTTAATTATAGAGTTTTCAATAAGATTTAGAAATCAATCATATGTAATATTTTTTAAGGTAAAGGGAAAATTTTGAATGTGACATATTCATAAACTACATTCAATAATATCAAATAAGATTTAAAGGATTTCATATGTTCTTCATTTATCTATACTCTAGAGGAAGTGATCAAGGAGATGTACATCTCAAGATTCCTAAGTAAATCATGAACTACACCAAAGACATTGATGTTAGAACCTGCTAGCCAATTTATGATGAAATATGGGAGTGGATTCCCTAGGACTGGTGAACTTAGTTGAGTTCATGATATCTTAGGTAGGCCAAAATCTAAGGTTGACCTTTTTAACCTAGATGGTCATTCGAGCATTTGTAGACTCAGTCTGACTTAATGGTTAAAAGTTATGGTATCTCCTTATAGTTTAAATTAAGATGTTGGCTTGGATTTTATGCACACCCTAATATTTATATAGATATATACCCTCTCATTTGAGAACTAGTGACTACTCCCTCTAAGCCATGAGTTATAGGTATTCAATTTTACAAATAACCATGTTGTAGAATAGTAGTAGATCATGACAATTTTGGTTACCTCTAATGGTTAGATATGATTAAAATTTGAACATGTGACCTATAAGATAAAACTAATCAATTTATAATGGATTAAACATATATGATCTAAACTAAAGTGGATTCAATCAAAAGGGTAAAAAAGGAAGGCAAGGTTAGGCAAAAAAGAAGTAGTTTTATGGCTAATTTGAAGAATTGTCCCTTTCAAGTTAACTATTTACGTGAAATTGAGAACATGTATTTTACTAATTTATATCATCTCTTAGCTATAAGCTTAAAATTTTAAAAATAGAATATTAAATCTAAGGAAAATATTAAGTATAAAATGACTTTATAACCTTAATCCAAAAGACATTGTTAGTAAAGAATTGTTAAAGCACATCCAAAATACCAAGAATAATGAAAAACATGAATTATAATCTTAAATTAGGATATAATAACATACAACTCAATCTAACCTTTGTGGTAGTACATGCATCAATTAACACAATAATACCATTTCACAGAAAGTTTTCAAAAAAATCACAGATGTGAAAAGACAACTAATTAACACAACTTATGAATAGTCCTAAGAATATCTTGATTATATTAACTTACCAAAAATCTCCTTTTTTACAATTAACCACAACATGTATATATAGGATTTGACAAAGACTACCTCATCTTCAAAACTTAGTTGAATGTAAATAATCTAAATAAAATAAATTGCTTATTATACAAAAAGATTTTACATGTAAATGTTTTCTTGTTTTAAATTAAAAATCTAAATTTATTGAGCTAAATCAAAATGGAAGGCAACTAGGACAATTTTGTGGAAGAATACAATGTGGGAAGATTTGAAGTGGATGATGTCCCAACTAAAAAATATTGCATAGATGAATATTAAATGGAATAAATTAAAGTTGGTGACATGAACATGGCTAATCTAGAAAAGCCTAGTGAGGATGAAGTACTTATGACATAAAACTCATACTAATGAACTAAAGGAGTCCGTTGAAGTTGATGTTGTAGTAGCAACTGAAGTTCTAATATTTAAACTAGATGGTACCATTGTAGTTGTAGATAATTATGTCTCTAAAAATGTGATAAAAGTGTTAAACAGGATTATATTTCACCTTTTTAGAGTGTACAATTCAAAGAGGAAATGAATTTGGGATGAAATAATATTTTTATTTTAGTAGAAAAATAATAGATCTCAACATAGTGGTACCACCAAGATCCATTTTTAAGTTGTCTTGGGTTTCTAACCTCTTTCACTCATTGACATAGTTTATCATGTTCCACCATAAAAAAAATCCTTCAACTCAAAAATAAGTTGATAAATATGCTAAATTTATTTAGGACATTCAACAACTTCAACCTAATGTGCTAATCATTCTATAACACACTAATGTGAAGTATAAGAAACATCATGAAAAGAATTGGACATTACATATAATCCAAATCAATTATGGATACACATATATAAATAAAACCTTATATAATATTAACACAAGGTTCATTGACTTGTGTATGAGCCCTAAACCATCACCAAGAAAGTAAGGCATAACACTTTTGAGTTTAATCTACCTTCTTATCTTGGGTTCAATCTAGTCTTCAATGCAAAAATATTGTGACATTACTTTCCACCTTTGTTGGACACTTTAGATACTACATAGATTGTTCAAGAAATAAAGATCAATCTAGATTATATCATTTCAGTATAACAAGATCATGTCATTGATACTTAAGTCAAATAGACACATTGACAAGAGATCCCTTTTTTACAAGTCATTAAATTAAGTCAAGTGCCTTCCAAATGAAAATGGTTTATAATCACATGTTGACAAAATTTTATCATATCATTTACTAGAACTACATGAAAATCATTTAGAGCAAAACTTAGATTTATGAAAGAAATTAGAATAGTATAAGCTTGAAATTAACAAATTAATATTTAAAAAAAATCAATTTAATAAAATAAGAACCTTAAATGACCATGGGTTTCATTGATTGAAGTAAGCTTTGAATCATATTAGCATCAAAATAACATTGATAATGCATTAGAATTAATGGAAGTATCATAAGAGTAACATCAACATGACATTAAATAGAATTAATTCATCTTGACATTGACAAATAAAACTTGTTCTATATTAAATCATATAGTAAATATAATTATCATTAGTATAAGTAACTACAATAATGTTAATATTAGTGGAATAGTAATGGCCACCAATAATAAAAATAAATTAAAAAATGTCTGGTACATAATTCTAAGTAAAACCGTTCACTTCTGTGTGTCATGGAATTCACGTATGATGTGCATTGTGTCCACTATTCACCTTGAAAATTATGATTTATATAGGCATGTTAATCTATATATTCTAGGCATCCCATCTCCAAATTCATTCAATTGTGGTATGAACCAATTTGCAGTTATATCTTTTTTTGTTGAGATCAACCATGGAGATTGACCATGCTCAAGTTTTATTTTCTTATTTTTGGTTACATGTAAACATTGAAGGGTTGAAGAAATTATGAGGATGAGGTAGCATGATTCATCTCCACAATGTGAATGCATATAGAAATACTAATAATTTTGGTGATATTGCTGATTTCTTTTCTATGACTGTAATTGGATAAGACATATGGATATGGAACATGATTATTTTAGGCACTTGTAAAATGGGTGATGAATGAGGTCCAAATTCTATGGGAAAGTGTTATTGATGCAATCAATGATGTTGTGGATATCATTAAATCATTTCTTAATTTTTTTTGGACTAGTATAGATGAGTTCGTCCAAAGAGTTCAAGAGACTGAGGCCAATGTTAAAAATCATATTGTAGATTCCACACTAAAGGTTACACATAAGCTAAGGACCATTTCCTTAGAAAGGATCAAGACTATTCTAAATGAATGTGGTTACAACATTGATGAATACTTAGAAGAACTCAAAAAACTATGGGATGAATATTTCTAAGCTCATAAATTAACTATAGAAGAAGAAGAGCAAGATAAAGGTATCCATGATGTATCATGAAAACCATCAAATAAAGTGTGTCAACCTAATAAACTAGACTACCAGTTATTATTATAAATGTGTGTTTTTGTGTTTGTGTGTGTTTTCAAATAATATTATAAGTGTAATCCTAGAGCCTCTCCTCTTATCTAAGAGTGTATCAAGATAATATATACAAGAAATTCAGGTTGTATCCTTCATATAATATAATTTAAGTAGTTGATTAATGTTATTGTTCGTGTATATATTGGAATGCTTCATTTAGTAAGATTATTATTAAATATCAACTAAAATGGATGTATTTACGTTATGAATGCAAAAATTACTGATTCTAGATCAACATCAACCATTAAACATGATGCTTAAATGTGGCTTATGACTACAAGCTATGGGAAGGGAATTAGATGTATTTTTGGAATGTGGTTTATAGTTGAACCATTTCCCTTGATGATGGCACTCACTTAAAAAAACATGGTTAGGAAAAGCTAATATGTATTATCAATTAATGGGATGTTTTTGTTGGATTTGAATATATTTACACTAAATTTTCATAGCTATAAGAGTTAATAAATTAAAATAAGTTCAATGAAAGGGAAAAATAAGTTTGAAATCAAATACTTGGCTCGATCTATTTTCAATGGCCACTAGCAATGGCTCCAAGGCTATCAAGATTTTTCATGGGAATATGAATAAAACCTATTTAAATCCTTTGTGGATCCTATTGACTTTGATGACCCATTAAATTTTTCTCCTAAAAATGGCTCTCATAAAGTGGCCTCTGTACTCTATGCTGATGGAGGTAGTGTGGCTAGTTTGCAAAGGTTTTTTCTCTATCCTCCCATTCTTACTTCAATTATGGAAATTTAACAAATTCATGAGGCTCAGTCATATCCACCTTATATTTATCATCTATCCTTAGGCATGTATACTAAAGGGAAGTGCTTTATCATTTCTTCTTTTATAGCTTCTACCACCAGGGGACCTAGTATTGATGTCTTTATTGTTGTAAAATTTTCACCACCATTAGTAGATTATCTCCTACTTCTCCTTTTGTTATATAACTTGAATCCATGTGTATTTACACATACTCTTTCCTTTCAAACATGGGTGGTCAGTCTACTATTATGGTTGGTTTCTTGGCATCTTAATAGTAAACGTCATGTTCTTAGCCTAGGATTACGGCTCCCATTCATGTCAGTGTTGATTATTTTCATGTGGTTGAACATCCTAAGATTGAGACTATGGCTTGATGGGTTTATTAAAAATGCATAATTTTTTTGAAACCCTCTCACATTTATAGTGATTTTTTCAAAACTTGGATCCCTCTTGGTTCTTTTTCTAGGGCTCCCTCCATTGTTGATGCCTCCTTGTTATCTATGGCTGATCAACCCATCTTTATGGGGGATGTGCCCATTTATTTTTATAATAATATCCCTAACATTTTTATCTTTAAATATTATATCCATGAGATGAAGGCTGAGATAGGTTATAAATCTCTCTTTTTTAAATGTGTGGTTAGGTTCCTTTCTATTTTGAACCTCTCTGATTGGGCTTTTGAGGCCTAGAAATTCATTTTTTTACCCTCTTTCACCCTACTCAGTTATGGTTTTTTCCTTTTCAAAATTTAGAGCTCCTCTAGCTATGAGTTTGTGCTCAAATCTAGGCCTTGGTTTTTTAATAAATTTAGCTTCTTCTGGTGCTCTTAGACTACTTTATTTTGTACTAACAAGATTTGAGTTTTAGCTACTCTACTATGGATTAGGTTGTGTAATATTCCACTTATTTTAAAGAGTAAAAATTTCATCAAGATGTTGGTGAATTACGTTGGTTATTTTGTGATCATTGATAATTCCTACTATAATCTCAATTTTATCACAGCATGTGCTATTATTGACCTTTCCAAACTACTCTTCCATTTGTTGAATTTTTCTCCTCTTATAGTTCATAGACTTAATTACAAAAATATGAAGGTCTCCCCTTCCATTATTTCCCTTGTAATCTTCTTGGTCACTAGATCATTAGGTGTCCTTCAAAGCTTTGAGGTCCCTTTACTCCTTGGTACTTTCAATTTTGGAAGAAGAAAGGTGGGACTCTCTATCAAGATTTCTCATTGCATAATCATGAAAACTTTTTTCTTCCCACTTTCTCTAGGGAGGTTATTACTAAGGAATTTTTTAAGAAAGGATATTCTTTAGATCTACATTTATCTCAAGAGCAGGTTATTTCTTCCTCCTTCCCTAGGAATTTTCCTATAGTTATGGAAGACACTCCTAAGAAAACCAATTATGACTTGACAATGGGATAATTATGTGTGGATATAGTCATTTTTTCCTCCCCCCTCTATTAAACCCCTTTATTGCCTATTTTCTTCCCTCCTACCATTCTCATCAACCATATCTCCCCTCCTTAAGTTAATCTCTTTATGTTCCTCCTTTCTTGCAACATCCCCCCTCTCTCTTACTATAATCTCTTAGCCCAAGCATGATTGGAAAATTAAAACTGATGTTGGATCCTTCATAAAGAGGAAATGAAGATAATCTGAGGTAGAAAGGCTATGATCTAAGGTAGAAGCACTAGTAAGATAGGGATCCCATTGGAAAATGATTTCCCTTCCTTTGAGGCATGAGATAAGATAGGCCCTTACTTACAATTAAATATTTTATCATAATATATTAGACTTATCTCGATTGGCTTCTATTTTTTCTTCTCAATTTTCATTCATGTTAGATGGTTTGAAGTCTTAAAATTGGTCATAGTTTGGTTATTTCTTTTTGGATAAAGGTTTTACCATCTTATTGTTTTCCATTATTTTCCTTAGCATTTCCTTATTCTCCATGATTAAAGTTTTTTGTCTTCTATGTTGATTGATTTCTTCTTTTTATCATATTCATATATTCTTATTGTGGGGGATTGGGCACCCTTTTGTGTCCCAATCAGTTCATAACTCCAATCAAAAGAATTTTACCCTATCAAATAAAAGAGTTATAATGTCATAATTAAATAATGGGATTGCGAATAATTTGATATCCTTCTTGAATGTTATGGCCAAGGAAAAAACCTATTAACTTCATATTAGATCTGAAATGAAAGATTTAAGCTTAAATTAAATTTATTTTGACACTATTTTATAAATAGTATTATAAAGAGAGGTAGGTGTAGTAGTCACTAATGGTGGGTTGGTTAAAACCTTTATGAATTAAAGATATGAAGGTAACATTTAGCTCAATTTTCATAAACCTTTTTAACCTATACTCTTCCACCACTTTAATAACTATGGGCCCTATAATGGGCCAAGAAACCTGAAATAAAGTGGCCATAAAACCATTGACCCTAGAGACTTGTTGATTTGCATTGAAAACACTAGTTTTTATTATTTCCTTATTAGCAAATGGAGCCATTAAAGACTTATTTTGTTCATCAGTGATAAGTCTAGGGATGAAACTAATAATTTTAGGTTGGGTATAAATATTAGATGCCTTCATGGAATCCAAAAAGGATTCAAAGAAACTCACCACCTCTTTTTGTATGTCAAAGATATCCCTACATTAGGTTTTAACAAAAATATTCAAAAAAAAGAGTTACAAAATAATACAATACCTCAAAGTTATCACATTTTTCCATTGTCCCTTCTAGAAATGAGAAAAAATATCATATGAGAATTAAATGGACATTAATTATTAAGGTATAACATATTTTATGAAAATTAAATGGATGCTAATTTTAATGTTCATTTTGGATTCAAGGTATACCTATTGGCATAAGTTAATTTAATTTATTATATTGATTTTTTAAAAAAATACATTAATTACTAACTTTGTTACTTTATCTAAAAAATATTTGCTGATTGGTGATGGATGGTGCCAATTTATTTATTGTATTGCATTGCATTCAAAAAAATGTTACTATAAAAAATTCTAATTGATTTTTAAGATAACACAGTTTTTTGATTAACTTCTTTAAGCCAAAATAAAAACTATCATATCATGATCAAATTGATGTCAAATTTAAAATTTAAAGTCCCTAATAACACATAAGTAAATATCAAATTTATTATCCACCAATTTTATTGATATCTTAAAATATTACTCTATTCCAAAATTAAATTTAATTCAAATTCATATTTATAGAGATTTTATTGTCCATACACATATTTATAACATGCTATAAGATAAAAATTTGATGTGGTTGAAATTGGCATTGGTCAAAGGAATCTTAAAAAATGAAATAGACATGAGACATATAATAACACCAATTAATTGCTATCAATTATATTAATATGTGGATCTTTGTATTTATTAAACACTAAAAGGTAATGAAACTATTCATAATATTATCATTTAAGGAATGCTTTTTTAATTTTATTTTATGTTTTTACACTGGTATCACAATATTCATTATTTTCTAGGATGATATTGCATGCAATTCACACATTTAAATAAAACATTGTTACCCTACTGCCAATGTGTAGAGAGTAAAATAAATGTATTTATTATAAAAAGTGTAGACTTTAATTCCTAATCTCTAAAATAATAAAATAATGTTGTATATAGTAAATTTATTTAAATTTTTTTTTATATGGATAAGATATTTTTTTTCATAATTTTCTAACTGACAAATGCTTCAATTTCCCCAAAAAAATTTGTCTCATCATAGAAATCTAACTAATCAAAAACTAAAAAAAAATAATTTTTTTTCCAACTTTTTTTTATAAATACATTGTATATTTCAAACCTAATATTAAAACTTTAGAAAATATTAAAAAAATAGATTGTACATATTTCAATATAAACTAATAGTGCAAGGTAATTCTAATAGACAGTTGTACATCGACTACTAATAAAGTAAACCTCATAAAATAGGAATCTACCTATAAATAGAGTAGTAAGCTTTGTAAAGGGACAAATTTTCTGTTTAGAATGTTTGTTTGAGACTATAAATAATAAAATAATCTCGAGAAGGATGGAGTCTATATTTTTATTTTGGCTAAGAAGGAAAATAGATATTAACATATGGAGACTGGAGTGAGTTGAAGAGACATCAAGGGCATTAAATATTTTTAATAGATGAATAATGTTAGAGGATTCCTTAGTCACTCCTTTGGATATGTGTACTCATTATTTATAGGTGGCCAGGAAATAATACCACCAAATCAACTCTTCATCTAGTATGTATACTTTGTTAAGAAAAGTCAACAAGTAAGCTCTGAGTGGAAATGGTTCCATGGTTTATAACTCAATTATATTTCTTCTTCAATAATTAAATCTATTAATAATTGAATAATGAGTTTACACTAGAAAAAGAACACTTTTTACTATATATCTAAATTAAGATAAAAATGTGCAAAGTAGGATTATAATCCTTAGAATTGACCATTAATCAAATTAGCTGAGTGAATTATGAATTACATAATTACAATTAATGTATCATAAAAAGATGAATTTTTACATTGCATCGATAAAATTTTCTACAAAATTATAGATGCATTAGAATTAAAATGGCCTCATAATAATAGATATGAACTTTTTGTTAGAATGGGAAATTAGAATACTAGAATAAGAATGTCTATTTGGACTAATAATAAGGAATTCAAATTATAATTAATAAAATTTTGAGATATTTAGAATTTATTTTATTTTTCAAAATAAAATTGTTCCCCTTTTTACACTTTATGATTAATGAAGAAATAGAATTTATATATATGATGAATTTTTCATAGTTTATAAATATGCATGAAAACCTTGCTCATAATTTTTTTTAATAATTAAATAAAAATAAATATAATAGATGAAAACTAATTATTAATATATTATCATAGATCATATAAAATAATCAATATACTTTATTTAATTTTTGGTGTATAGAGTAAAATGACAATTAAAAAGTGAATTAAACAGACTATTTAAAAATTTAAATTGATTATTTATATTTTAATATATTAAAATGTTATTCTCCCATTATATTTATAAAGGAGAGGATAAAAATGCCCAAAATAAATAAATGATGTGGTATTTTTCAACTGCAAAACCATTCTTATAGGGTCTGAAATTTCCTCTCCTTCAGAAGATAAAATTTTTACTTATTAAAAATGTTGACCTTATTAGTTAAGTGATTTTATGAGAGGCAATTGGTCAAATTTTTCCTTCTATAATACGTTTACAACCATATAATACCTTAAAGAGGGAAATGTCATGTACCTTGATGTATCTCTATGATATTTTATGCTATAATATTTGTGTCCTTACTTAACCAACTCATAGATACATAGTCAAGGACAATTTTAAGAACTATAATATGAAAGACTTGTGTTTACAAAAAGTAAAAAAAAATTATTTCATATTTAATTCTTTACTCATATAATCTACCTAGGTGTTTTGTGTCAAGTTTTGAATCATAAGCATGGGTGTGGAGGAGTCATCATGTTACTTGTGCCTTAGCTGTCATAGAATATTATGTCATGGGGGGATGAACCCACCCATTGGGTGGTAGGACCCTATTTGGTTTTGATGGATGAATTTTTTGGTTATCCAACCTATATGATTCCAAGGACATCATTAAAATAGAACCACTTTTGAGGTGTTTGGTAGCTCATTCCTTGATGCTCACTAAGTGCTCTATGGGGATTTCAATATGGTGGAATCCAAATAATATAAGGAAGGTAATCTCCCCATGTGTTGGTTCATAGGGGATTGAGAATATTAGTTCTAAATACACAATAATATTTTTCTCTTCGATCCCAAACATCATGAGATAAATAAGTTGGCTTTCTCCTAGTTAACTTGGCCCAATCTTAAGCATGGTCAACACAGAGTCATTAAAATATTACATTGGGACTTACTTGTAGAGTAAGATGTGTTCTACTTATCTAGCTCCAATAATTATATTGTTTCAGTTATCAATGATTCCATTATCTCAAACCACCAACCCATCTTCTTATAAATTTAATGGATCTCCCATAAAAAATAATATTTAAGTCTCAATTTTAATGCAACATAACTCAACTTAAGCATGAACAAACCCTTAGTCATATCGAGTAGATATGGAACATGGTTCCCAAACCTACTAGAGATATTGGTTGGATTATTGGTGGTAGGGTGTTGTTAAATAAACTACCATATTTTTCAATTTATATGGGAGGAAAAAGGCTTTCTTTAAACAACATGTTCATGATGCGTCATACCATGAATTTCATTATATTTTAGAGGAACTTGATTATGTTACTTTCAGTGTCAATATTTAAACTTAAGTTATTTAGTGGAAACATAATCTTAAGGTTGAGTAAACATACAAATCTATAGGTTCCTAGCTCTGAGACTAATGCATTTGTTGAGAGTATGAGACAAGTTTAACTGATAATTATTTTATCTTCTTTATTCCAACCAAGATGTAAACAGGACTAAATCCATTTAGGATTCTAATGTCAAGGTCAAAAAACTCCCGTCCATTTAGAATTCCATTGTTCAACATTACCACAGGGTATTTACCACTCAACCTTCCTCTCTAGCTTGTAAAGCATCACCTTTTCATTGTGTCTAAGTTTTCCTTTACTAGGTTTTTTTAATCCTAGAGAATTTCTTATGATAGTAAAAGTGAAGTGGTACACTAATGACAAAAAAATAATTTTGAATATCAACACCTATGTCAATCCTCACCGTTATTGTTCTATTCATCTTGTATTAACTATAATAGATATGTCATAAGGTCCTATACTAACATGGAAAACCACACCATATAACTCCATCTATTTATTACCACTTAGTTATGATAATAAAAAATTAATTAATATCATGACATCTATTACAGATGATGATCCACACATGAAATGGTTCAATAGTCATAATGGATCTCATCCCTCTCCACACATAATTTATGTATACATATCTATAACATATTAAATATAATAATAGAAGTAGACAAATAGGTGAGAATATTATAGCCATACATATTTTTCAAGAATATGTTATATTTTTCACTATCTCTCCCACAAAGATTTTTACATTCACACATAACTCAATCGTAGCCCCATATAAAGAGTTATCCATTAGTTCACCACCTGGGCATTAGATAAGTGGTATTAGAGTGGTATATATTATTATTTCATGAACTATCAAACATGATGGGAGTATTTGAGCCTCAACATCAAGCATTGAGATCCATTAGACTAACTATAAGATCATTTTCACAAGATGGACAAGACACCACAAGAGGATATTCATGCCTTGATTAAAACTAAAATTAGAGAACCATTCATGGAGAAATGTAAATTTATGTTTGGCCAGCTTGTATAAGTCCTTGAGTGGGTAGTTCCATAATCTTTATCATTAGGTTAAGTTTTTGATGTTTGATTCCTCCTATATTTTAAGTAAACCTAGACATTCATGTGTTTCAAGGTAAGATTAACACAGATGTATTAGATGTTTGGTTACATCATTTAGAATCTTACCTTTCTATGAATAATTTCTCTAGGGAAGAAAAAAAACAAGATTTCACTTAAAATTTCTTCACCTATCATGAAATAGTGGAAATCTTATTTTTTTGCAAGAGAAAAGGACGAATTCCTAGAATCCTTCAAGGGGATTATTATCCTTAATATGTCTATGATGATGTCTATATGTAGTGGTCACAATCATAGTAGGGCATAAACCAATAATTCAAAGTCTACACTACCACATTCCACCTTCTCTATGCAAGATTGGGCTCTTTAGATATGGAGAAACACCACATATTCAAATATCAAATTGGATTTAGACCATCCTTCAAGTCCCAACTAAATATAAATAAAGATAAATAACCAGATCATGTGACCCATCCTTTTTTGAGCATCATTTAATATTATTTTAAAACATTTGGTGAAACTTTAGACAAGATCATATAGTTTATAACCTTTGTTTTATTATAATTTTTTGATGAATATTTTTTTTAATTAATTTTACAATTAAATATATCTTAAAAAATGATAAAAAATGGATAGGTGGCCACACAAACCCTTTAACTACCTAAAAAAAAACTAATTTTTTTTAATGCATGTAGGATTAGACCTAGTTTGTAACCATTTTTTTTTTCATTTGGATAAATGAAAAGAAGATACATAAGCATATAGAGGCATGTAGTGTTCTAAAAACTATAGTTATAAATTAACATAGATTTAAACCTTAAAATAGTACATTATAAAAATCATATACTTGGAAAGAGAAAAGCATGCTCGTCATCATGGTAATAATTTTATAAATTTTCTCATTGAAATTATAGTGTATTTTGTGATAGAATTTGATTTTTTTTGTTTTATATCAAAACTCTAAGATTCGGCTATGTGTTAAATGGTCCAACCCTTTGGCTTAGGAATCTAAGCCATTTCCAAACCAAAAGGCTTGGATTTTTAAATTGAAAATAAGCATAATGCATACACATTATAGCACATACATGTTATAGTCTGCACACATTCATTTCAAAGTACGGTAACAAGCATAAAATAGTTCTTAAAATGGCTACCTACTTTATTTTATGTAATGTGAAAGGAACACATACGTGTTATCTTCACATTGCAAAAAATAAGTACAAAAGATATATTAGAAGTGGATAATGGTCTACTAGAAGATGGCTTAAAAAAATAAATGTTAAGTATACTTATAATTTAAATTTTTTAATTAAATATAATAAATTAGGGTTAATTTACTATTGATAGAGTTGGTCTAATCCAGTTAGTACATAGGCATTTTTAGGGTCTCAATATTAAACCTGGGGATTTCAAGGCATATATTTTGTAATTGATGTCAATTTTTCATAAACATATAGTCATTTTAAAGGTTTTTATGCCTTTTAAATTATTTTCTGGCACTTCTAGGATGAACTCAAGAAACAATGATGTAATTGGGGAAACAAAGGTCACATTGATGATCTACACACATCAAATGACCACTTTGTATCACTTTAACTTGTTCATCATCCCCCCTCATCCCTAATGACTTCTTACTCATCCATCATCACCCTAATAAATCTTTCATCATTCTTCATTATCCCTAATCACTCCCTAATTGACCCTCACCATCCCTCATCATCACTAATACTCCATCATCATCCCTAATCACTCCCTCATTGACCCTCACCATCCCTCATCATCCCTAATCATTACTTCATCATCCTTAATCATACCTAATCACTCATTCTTCATCTTTAATCACTCCTGCATTGACCCTCACCATATCTCATCATCTATACTCACTCCCTCTTCATATATTATATTAAAAAGTTGAGTAAATAGCCCAATGTAAATTAAAACATGCTTATATAATTAGATAACCACTCTCTTAGATTTTGTTGGGGTTAATCCAAGCTTATGGAAAATTTTAGTGGGAATCATGTCAGTTGAAGCTTCCGATTCAACTAGGAAGTTTTGTATGTTTTCCCAAATATTTTGACAATCAAATGGAAAGGCAGAACTTATGGTTTATCTTTATAAATGACTACATTGGTCTATGAATCCTTTTGTTCATTAGAAGATGGCTTATCTATCATTTAAATTTTAATAAGAGCTATTTTTATTATGTAATTTGAGCCAACTTGTGAAAGGTAATATTTAATTTGAACTTATTCAATCTATGTTATATCCATTTTTTCTAAGTGAATCATCACATTTATATTGATCATTTCCTTTTAGAGGAGGTGTTTAATTATTAGATTTTCAATCGGGGGGAATAGAGGCATTAATTTTCAAAGAATAGATGTGGTAAAGGTTGTTGTTGGTTCTTCTATCTTAGTTTATAATTATTTCTTTGAAATTACTAAAAAATAATGAATTTCATTAGTGTTATCTTAAGGCCCATTCTCATCCTCACTTGGTAAATCATAAGTTTCAAACACCATTGTAGTACTAGAAGAGTTGGATCCATTGGATGTAGTGGCTTAACTAGACTCATTTGGAATAATTTTATACCCTTTCATCTCCTTTTCAAACATATCAAAGGAACTATAAAATTAGATACAATATAATTTGCCATATTGCATAATATTGTGTACTATACACCAATTAGACAACGCTACCTCAAATATGTTTATCTCATAAAGCTTATCAGGTGATGGCTTAGGATTATTTATCCCTTTGTTGATTGATATATGGTACCTCAAGAATGTAAAATTATGATTGGGTAGTTCTTAAACTATTTTTTTCATGTGATTTTGTAAGTTAAGAAACTCATTAATAATATTATAAACCATGCATTGAATGGCATCAAACTCTCCCTTGCTAGAATTAAAGGTTTTACTTTGTGTGTTTGTCATATTTATAAGTACTAAGACTTGAGATTGATTTTTTTGGTTAGGCATAGAGATATAATTATTGAGAAAGCCTAAACTCTAGTTAGGTGTAGCATGAGACAAAGGCAAGTGGTTAAGGACTTGGTTGGGAATGTTAGCTAGAGAATTTCAAATAATAGTTGGAATGAGATTCAGTTGGTAAGTTTGGATTAACATTAGGTATGGATATAATTTGAAGTCCTTGGGAATTCAATTGACAATCAATGTTGATGACTTCAACATATGCATCTGAAATAGTATTAATATTCTTGACTTTACATAGAAACATAACATTCATTGACTCTAGATCATTTTTATACATTTCCAAAGCTAATTAGTCAGCAGACCTATACGTAGAATCGATATAACTCTTCATAATTTGGAACCTTGTAATAGAGGCTCTAATGTGTTCATTAGACTCTTTTTATACTAAAAAATGTTGATATACCACACTTGGTTTAGTAATCTATGCAAATTATACAACAAATATGTCATTGAATTGGTTCAATTTAATTATAGAGTTTTTGAAAAGATTTAGAAACTAATCATATGTAGTATTTTTTAAAAGGAAAATTTCTAATGTTACATCTATGTAAAACACATTCACTAATATCAAATAAGATTTAAAGGATTTCATATGTTCTTCGGTTGTTCGTACTCTACAGGGAGTGATCAAGGAGATGTACTTCTCAAGATTCCTAAGTAAATCATGAACTGCACCAAAAATATTTATGGTAGAAACAGCTAGCCAATTCATGGTCAAATATAGAGGTGGATTTCCTAGGATTGGTAAACTTACTTCAGTTCATGATATCTTAGGTAGGTTAGAATCTAAGGTTGAACTTGTCAACCTAGATGGTGGATCCAATATTTGTAGACTTAATATGACTTAATGGTCAAAAGTTGTGGTCCCTCTTTATAGTGCCAATTAATATGTCGATGTGAGTTTTATGCACACCCTAATATTTATATAGGTATATACCCTCTCATTTTAGAGCTAGTGACCACTCGCTCTAATCTATGAGTTATGGGTATTTAGTTTTACAAATAACCATATGGTGGAATAGTGGTGGAGCATGACAATTTCAGGTACCTCTAATGGTTTATATATGATTTAAATTCTAACTTGTGACTTATAAGCTAAGACTAATCGACCTATAATGGATTATACATATATGATCTAGGTGAAAGTGGATTCAATCAAAAGGGTAAAAAATAAAGGCAAGGTTAGGCAAAAAAGACGTTGTTTTATGGCTAATTTAAAGAATTGCCCTTCTCATGTTAACTATTTACATGAAATCGAGAACATGTAATTTACCAATTTCTATCATCTCTTAGCAATAAGCATATAATTTAACAAACAAAATATTAAGTCTAAGGATAATATTAAGTGCAAAATGAATTTATAACCTTAATCCAAAAGACATTGTTAGTAAAGAATTGTTGAAGCACATCCAAATTTCCAAACATAATAAAAACATGAATTCTAATCATAATGTTGGATATAATGACATACAACTCAATCTAACCTTTGTGGTAGTACATGCATCAATTAAAACAATAATATAATTTCACAAATTTTTTTCAAAGTAATCATAGATGTTAAAAGACAACTAATTAACACAACTTACGAATAGTCCTAAAACTATCTTGATTATATAATCTTACCAAAAATCTCTTTTTTTTACAATGAACCACAACATGTATATATAGGATTTGATGGGCACTGTCTCATCTTCAAAACTTAGTTCCATGTACAAAAGCTAAATAAAATAAATTTATTATTATATAAAAAGATTTTATAGGATCACGGAAGAGGATCCAAAACATTGATGATAAAAAATCAACACAGTTTTTCCAAAAAAAAAATAATGTAAATGTTTTCTTATTTTACTTTAAAAATATAAATGTATTGAGCTAAATCAGAATGAAAGGCAACTAGGAAAATTATGTGGAATCATACAATGTGGGAGGATCTCAAGTGGATGATGTCCCAACTAAATAAGATTGCATGGATGAATATGAAATGGAAGTAGTTAAATTTGGTGGCATAGACATGGTTAATGCAAAAAAGCCTAGTGATGATGTAGCACTTACCATAATCAAGCTCATACTAGTGAACTAAGAGTTGTTGAAGTTGATGTTGGCATAGCAACTGAAGTTATAATATTTGAACAAGATGGTACCATCATAGTTTTAGATAATTGTGTCTCTAAAAATGTGGGAAGTGTTAAATAGGATTATATTTCACCTTTTTAGAGCATTAAATTCAAAAAGGGAATGAATTTGGGATGAAATATTATTTTTCTTTTAGTAGAACAATAATAGAGCTCTACATAGTGGTATTTATAGGATCTATTTTTAGGTTGCTTGGGTTTCCAACCTCTTGCACTCATTGACATAGTTTATCATGTTCCACCATCAACAACAAATCTTTCAACTCAAAAAGAAGTTGAGCAAGATGCTCAATTCATCAATGACATTCAACATATTCAATGTAATGTGCAAACCATTCTATAACACACTAATGTGAAGTATAAGCAACATCATGACAAGCATTGGACATTACATGTGTTCCAAATTAGTGATCAAGTATGGCTACACCTATATAAATAAAACCTTATATAACCTCAACACAAGCTTTGTTGACTTCGGTATGGGCCCTAAACCATCACCAAGCAAGTAAGAGATAACACTATCAAGCTTAATCTACCTTCTTATCTTGGGTTGCATCTAATCTTCAATGCAAAAATATTGTGACATTATTTTCCACCTCTATTGGAAACTTTAGCTACTACATAAACTCTTCACAAAATAAAGATCATTGATCCAGATTACATCATTGCAATAGAACAAGATCAAGTCATTGATAATCAGGTTAAATAGACACCCCAATAAAAGATCCCTATCTTACAAGTCGTTAAATCAGGACAAGTGCCTTCCCAAAAAAAATGGTTTACAAAAGCACATGTTACCAAAATTTTATCATATTGTTTACAAAAACTACATGAAAATGGTTTAGAGCAGCACTTGGATTTACGAAAGTGATTATAATAGTATAAGCTTGAAATTAACAAATTAAGATTTATAAAAAATCAATTTAACAAAATAAGAACCTTCAATGCCATGCGTTTCATCGGTGGAAGTAAGCTATGAATGGCATTAGCATCAAAATAACATTGAAAAGGCATTAGCATTAGTGGAAGTATCATAAGAATAACATCGACATGGCATTAATTAGAATAAATTCAGCTTGACATTGACATATTAAGCTTGTTCTATATCAAATCGGATCTTAAATAGCAATAGCATTAGTGGAAGTAACTAGAATAACGTTAAGAATGGTGGAATAACAATGGCCACCAACAATTAAAAAAATATTAAGAAAAATTGTCTGGTACATAATTATAAGTAAAAATGTTCACTATTGTGCGTCGTGGAAGTCACGAATGAAGTGTATCGTGTCCACCGTTCACCTTGCAGATTATTGTTTACCTCGGCATGTTAATCTATATATTCCAGGCATCTCATCTCCAAATTCATTCAATTGTGGTGTGAGCCAATTTGCATGTATATCTGTTTTTGTATTCAGATCAGCCATGGAGATTGACCACGCTCATGTTTTATTTTCTTATTTTGGGCTGAATGTAAACGTTGAAGGGTTGAAGCAATTACGAGGACGAGGCAGCGTGATTCAGCTCCACAATGTGAATGCATATCGAAATGCTAATATTTTCGTTGATATTGCTGATTTCTTTTCATTGACTGGAGTTGGACAAGCCATAAGGATATGGAACGTGGTTGTTTCAGCCATAAAGGCCCTTGCAAAATGGGTGATGAGTCAGGCCCAAACTCTATGGGAAAGTGCTGTTGATGCGGTCAATGATGTTGTGGATGTCATTAAATCATTTCTTAAAAAGTCTTGGAATAGTGTAGAAGAGTTCGTCGCCAGAGTTCAGCAGACCGAGGGCAATGTTAGAAATCATATTGCAGATGCCACACTGAAGGTTACAGATAAGCTAAGGACCATTGCCTTCGAAAGGATCAAGACTGTTCTCAAAGAAAACGGCTACAACATTGACGGATGTTCAGAAGAAGAACTCAGAAAACTGTGGGACGGCTATATGCAAGCTCATCCCTTAACTGCAGAAGAAGAGGAGCAGGCTAAAGGAATCCTCGGTGCACCATGAAAACCATCAAAGAAAGTGTGTCAACCTGATAAAATGGACTACCAGTCCCTCTGCTACATAAGTGTGTGTGTTTTTGTTTGTGTGTGTGTTCAACTACTATTATGAGTGTTATCCTTGAGCCTCTCCTCCTGTCTAGGAGTGAATCAAGATGATATATACAATAAATTCAGTTTGTATCCTTCATATAATAAAAGTTAAGTATTTGGGTAAAGTTATTGTTCATGGACGTATTGGAACGCTTCATTCAGTAAGAGTATTATTAAATATCAACCAGCATGGACGTATTTACATTATGACTGCAAAAAGAGTGATTCTAGAGCAGCGTCAACACTTAAACATGATCCTTAAACGTGGTTTATGACTGCAAGCTGTGGGAACGGAATTGGCGGTATTGTTGGAACGTGGATTATAGTTGAACCATTTCCCTTGACGAGGGAGCTGACTTAAACAAACATGGTTAGTAAAAGGTAATATGTATTTATCAGCTGACGACGTGCTTTTGTTGTAGTTGAATATATTTACATTAAATTCGCATAACTATATGGTCAAATCTTGTTCAGATTTACAATGGCATGATTAAAGAATGGAATCACCAGTAATGTGATATCCTTCTTGAATGTTCTGGCCAAGGAAACAAAAAAAAAAAGAACACTATTCACTTCAGATCAAATCTGAAATGAAATATTTAAGCCAGAAAGAAATTGATTTAGACACTATTTTTTAAATAGTATTACAAAGACAGGTAGGTGTAGTCACTAAGGGTGGCTTGGTGAGCACCTTTATGAATCAAAGATATGAATGTAACATTTAACTCAGTTTTCATAAGCCTTTTTAACCTATACTCTTCCACCACTTCAATAACCTCGGCCCCCACAATGGGCAAAAGCAACTTGAAATAAAGTGGCCGTGAAACCATCCGGCCCTGGAGCCTTGTCCATTTTCATTGAAAACACAACTTTTTATTATTTCCTTCGCAACAAACGGAGCCATCAAAGACTTATTTTGTTCATCATTGACAAGTCTGGGGATGAAACTAATCATTTTAGCTTGGGCATGAAGATCAGATCCATCCATGGAAGCCAGAAGCGATTCAAAGAAACTCACCGCCTCTTTCTGTACGTCAAAGATATCACTGCATTAGGTTTTAACCCCCGCAAAAAAAGAAAAAAATGAACTACAAAATAGTACAGTATTTCAAAGATATCACATTTTTCCATTGTCTCTTCAAAAAATAAGAAAATAAGAAAAGGAGAGTTAAATGGACATCAATTATTAAGGTATAAATTATTTTTTGAAAATTAAATAGATGTCAATTTTGAAATTCATTTCTATTCAAGTTATACATATTAATTTAATTTGATTTTTTTTGGTAAGGTTAAAGGAGATGTTTTTTTAACTAAGGACCACATACCTGAGAAGACAATTCAAACAAGAGAGGGCAACAAAATGTGGAGAAACCAATAAAAATAGAAGAAAACGTCAAGGCATACTAAGGGCTCCAAACAGTCCAAAAGAAGCCTAAAAACAACCAAAGGAGAGTTTTTAAGGAACTTACCTACAAACCCAAAAATGCAACAAAACACTAGTGGCCAACAACCCAGATCATACAATAATTACTGTAACACCCATAAAGTGAAGAGAGCCTCTCTTTCTCAGTTTTCATATTGAGATCTAAGAGACATATTAGATGAAACTGTTTCCTTTCTACCTCTTCCTTTCTTCCCTTTCACAATATTTCACCAATTCACCTCCTTTGAATTTCGCACTATGGGAATGGATAACTCCAAAGATGCCTCTGAACTTTAGTTCGTAAAAACTTCTGTTAATCCTTCCCCTAAAGGCGTGCTAAAGACTTTTGTGGTTTTGACACTTTTCTCTATATAAGTTTCAGAAGTTGACGCTAAAATCTGCTCCTTGTGCCATCTACATCAGGTCTCCCCTTTCCATTGGATTCCATGACCACAGTGTTCCCATCCTTGACCAAAATTTCAATCAATGTTTCTAGAATTATTTTCGATTCATCTTCCCTTGAATTTGTATTTCCTTCTAATGTCAAATATTTTAACTTTACATCTACCCTTGAGTTATTTCCTCTTTTATGTTTCAAGCTAGGACAATATTTTATTAGATGTCCCATAAGGAAACATCTGTGGCATCTAAAAAGGATGCCCTCATAATCTATCAGTTATACCCATGTTTTGTTCCTCACAATCAACTCCACCTGAGCTGGAAGTTCTTTGGAGAGATCAACATAAACAAGCAATTTGGCATAGATGGAATGCCTTAGTTCAGTAGTCAAGGAATCATGACAGCAAAACTTTCCAACATTACCAATAATATTAAAAACCCCCACATTCAAAAACTGCAGGGGACGGTTAGGCAAGCGGATCCATACACGTCATTCATTAAAGATTTCAGTATGAGGATTGAAACGGAAATACCAGGTTTTGTACACCAGCCGATGTTTCTCCCAATCTCATAAACAATGGAAAATAAAATCTTTTTCAATTTCAGAATAAAAAATAGCAATTAAAATACCTTTTGCACATGGTCGAATGTTAATTTTGCCATCTATATGCGGTTACCGATTGTCTGTAATCCCATCAATGTAGATCCTAAAGAATGGGCCATAAACCCTCAAATTTGTAAATCATTTTGAAAATAGATAAATGTTCCTCTACATTCTCAATCGCTTGCAGATTCCTATTTTTGAAATGAGTCATAAGGTTCACTTTTGTTGTTGCTAGATATTTGTCCCTCATTTTTCTTGTAGCTGCATCCGTATATGAGGTGCGTAAATGTCCTGCCTCCATGACCATGGGATCTCTGTTGTTGCGCTCCTTTGGACTCCCTAGAGAAGCCCATGTTGGATACAATTTAAACTCAGCCATAGATTTGGAGTCCTGTATTGTTATCGGTGGCGAAACAGAACACCCCCTGCACATATTCCCCTTTTGTCTGGGATCACCAAAATATGGGATGCCAAAATAGAACTAAGAGTTGCATACTCTGCTGCAGAGCCAGGTTTTGACTTGTCTGAAGTCACTGCTCCATCCAAAACATCTGACTCCTTCGCCACCACATGTTGTCGCGGCCTGGCATCTGTCTCTCCATCGTGAGCTCACTCACAGATTCCCTCTGCCATCATTAGGGCATCGCCACCATCTCCAAAACTATGAAACCCTAAATCCATCACTAAGTCACTACCTTATACAATCAGGTCTATGAATAAAATCCATAAATTAATTTAATTTATTATCTGCATTTTTAAATGTATTAATAAATAACTTTGTTACCTTATCTAAAAAATATTTTCTGATTGGTGATGGATGGTGCAAATTTATTGACAGATTTGCATTGGATTCAAAAAATATTACTAGAAAAAAATTTAATGAATTTTTAAGATATCACGATTTTTCAATTACCTTTTTTAAGCTAGAATAAAAACTAGCATATCATGATCCAGTTGATATCAAATTTAAAATTTAAACTCTCTTATGACATATAAGTAAATGTCAAATTTATTATCCACCACTTTTATTGATTTCTTAGAATATTATACTATTCCTACATCAAATTTATTTCAAATTCATATTGATAGAGATTTTATTGTCCATACTACCTTATAAATTTATAAACTACACTTCTTTATAACAAGCAATAAACTAACAAATTAATGTGGTTGAAATTGATGTTGGACAAAAGAAACTTTAAGAATGAAATAGACGTGAAACATTCAATAACACCAATTAATTGTTATCATTTATAGTAATATGTGGATTTGAAGATTTTTTAAACACTAAGATGTAATCAAACTATTCAAAATATTATTATTTAAGGAATGATTTTATATTTATATTTTTTATTTTTTTACATCATTATCATAATATTCATTTCCTGCTAGGATGATATTTCATACCTTACCGCCAACATGTAAAGAGTATAATAAATATATTTATTATAAAAATATAGACTTTAATTCTCAATCTCTGAAATAAAATAATAATGTATAAAGTAAATTTATTTGAGATAATTTTTAAATGGATAATATATTTTTTTCATAATTTTCTAATTGACAAATGTTTCAATTTTCTCACAAAATTTGTCTCATCATAAAACTCTAACCAATCATATAAAAAAAGTCTTTCTTCAAAATTTCTTCTTCTTAAAAATACAATGTATATTTAAAACCTAATATTAAAACTTTAGAAAATACTTAAAAAAAAAAAAAATTATACATATTTCAATATAAATTAATAGTGCAAGGCCATTCCAATCGATACCTATACATCAATTACTAATAAAGTAAACCTCAAAAAATAGGAGGTTGCCTATAAATAGAGGGGTAACTTTTGTAAAGGGACATATCCTTTATGTTTAGAGTGTTCTTTTGATTTTAGAAATAATAAAATAATATTGGGAAGGATGGAGTCTATATTTATATTTTTATTTTGTCTAAGAAGGAAAATAGAAATTAACATATGGAGACTGGGGTGAGTTGAAGAGACATCAAGGGCATTAAATATTTTTAATAGATGAATAATGCTAAAGGATTCCTTAGTCACTCCTTTGGATATGTGTACTCATTGTTTATGTGGTCAGGAAATAATATCATTAAATCAAATCTTCATCTAATATGTATACTTTGTTATGTTAAACAAGTAAGTTTTGAGTGGAAATGGTTGCATAGTTTCTAATTTAGTTTTTTTTTTTTTCAATCATTAAGTCTATTGATAATTGAAGAATGAAATTTATTTTTATTTTTTTGAAATTAATGTATAGATAAGTATGCATTATGAAAATAATTCCTTTTATTATATATCTAAATTAAGATAAAAAATGTGTAAAACATAATTATAATTTTTATAATGTACTATTATTTAGATTGATTGAGCAAATTAAAAATGCCATAATTATTATTAATATATCATGAAAAGAGGGCTTTGTGCATTACATTTATGAAACTTCCTACAAAATTTTATATGTATCAAAATGAAAATGGCCTCATAATAAAAAATAAGAACTTTTTGTTAGAATGGGAAGTTAGATTACTAGAATAAGAATGTCTATTTAGACTAATAATAAGACAATAAATTTCTAATCAATAAATCTTTAAAATATTTAGATTTTAAATTATTTTAAAAATATGTTTTCCCTTTTTACACTTTATAATTAATGAAAAAATGAAATAAAAAGATTTTATGAATTTTTCATATTTTACAAATTCTGATGAAAATCTTGCATATAATTTGGGATTTAGAGTTAAATAAAAATAAATAGAGTGGATGAAAAATTCTTATGAATGTGTTATCATAGATCATTAAAAAAGAACCAATATATTTGATTTAATTTTCAGTGTATATAGGGAAATGAGAATTAAAATATTAATTAAACCAAATCTTTAATAAATTAAATTGATTATTTATCTTTATATATATTAAAATATTATTTTCCCATTATATTGATAAAGGAGAGGCTGATAAGCCCTCCAAAAAGAAATGATTTGGTTTCTTTCAATCGTAAAACCATTCTTAGATGGTCTCCCATTCCATCTCCCTCAGAAGATCTTACTTAAGAAAAATGTCGATCTTATTAGTTAAGTGATTTTATGAGAGGAAACAAGTTAAATATTACCTTCTGTAATAAATTTACAACCCTAAAATCCATTAAAGAGGGAAACAACATGTATCTTTATGTATCTCCATTTTAATTTATTCCTATAATATTTTGGACCTCACTTAACCAACTCATAGATCTACATAGTCGAGGACAGTTTTAAGAACTATAATATGAAAGAGTTATGTTTACAATAAGTAATATTTTTTTCATCTTTAGTTTGTTACTCATACAATACATCGAGGTGCTCTATGGCAAGTTTTGAATCACGATCCTAGGTGTGGAGGAGTCATCATGTTACATGCACCTTAGTTATTGTAGAATATTATATCATGGGGGGATGAACCCACCCATTGGGTGGTAGGGACCCTCTTTGATTTTGATGGATGAATTAATTGGTTATCTAACCTATATGATTCCAAGGACGACATCGAAAGATCACCACTTTTGAGGTGCTTTTCAGACTCATTCCTTAATGCTCACTAGGTGACCTATGGGGATTTCAATATGGTGGAATCCAAATAATACAAAGAAGGTCATCTCCCCATGCATTGGCACATAGGGGATTGAGAATATTGGTTCTACATGCATAATATTCTTGGTCTCTTCGATCCCAACCATGATAGGAGAAATAAGTCAACTTATTTGTAGTTCACTTGGCCCAATCTCATGAAGGGTTAACATAGACCAATTAAAATATTACACTAGACCTTACTTGTACACTAAGATATGTTCTAGTTCTCCATCTCCATGGATTATCTTGTTTCATTTTTTGATGATTCCATTCTCTTAAACCACCCATTCATCCTCTTATGTATTAAATGGATTTCCCATTAGAAAATAATCTCTAAGTCTCAATTTTACTTCAACACAACTCATCTTAAGTTTGAGCGAACCCTTAAACATATAAGGTGGATATGGAAATTGGTTCCCAAACCCAATGGATATATTGGTTGGATTTATTGGTCTTAGGGTATTATCAAGTAAACTATGACCTTTTTTCATTTATATGTGAGTAAAAATGTTTTCTTTAAACAACATGTTCATGACATGCCATACCTTGAATTTCATAAGATTTAAGAGGAACTACGTTATATTCTTTTCAATTTAAATTTTGAAACTCAAGCTATCGAAAGGAAACATAAGCTTAAGATTGATTAAGCATACAAATATGAAGGTGCCTAGCTCTGAGTAAATGCATTTATTGAGAATACAAGATAGGGTTAACTAATAATTATTTTATTTTCTCTATTCCAACCAAGTTACAAATATGACTAAATCTATTTAGAATGTTAATGTAAGGATCACCAAACTCCCAAACATTTAGAAAGCCATTTTTCAACATTACCATGGGGTCTTTTTCACCTATCCTTCCTCTCTAGCCCTTGAAGAATCACCTTTTCTTTGTGTCTAAGATATCCTTTGTTAGTTATCTAAATCCTAGAGAGTTTCGTATGATAGTATAATTAAACTAGTATACTAATGACAACAAATTCATTTCTAATATCAACACCTATATCACAAGGTCCTGCACCTAAATGACATCATCTAACTCCATCTCTCTATTACCACTTAGCTATGATAATAAAAAATTAAGTTATATAATGATATATGTTAGATATGATGATCCACACATGAAACGATTCAATGATCATAATGGATCTCATCCCTCTCCACACATAATTTATATATGCATATTTGTAACATACTACATATAATAATAAAAGTAGATAAATAGGTGAGAATATTTTAGTGATAAATATTTTTCAAGGGTATGTTATCATTTTCACTATCTATCCCAAAAAGCTTCTACAGTCCCACATAACTCAATCATAGCCTCATCTAAAGAGTTCTCCATCCATTCACCACTTGGGCATTAGATCAAGGGTATCAAAGTGGTATATATTATTATTAAATGTCCTATCAAACATTATGGGACTATCTAATCCTTGACATCGAGCATCAAGATCTATCAGACTAACTACAAGACCATTTTGACAAGATGGCCAAGATAACAAAAGAGGAAATCCATGCCTTGATTAAAATTGAAATTGGAGAACCATTCTTCGATAAATGTAAATTTATGTTTTGCCGATTTGTAGAAGTCTTTAAGTAGTTGGTTCCATCAAATTTATCATTAGGTTAAGCTTTTATTGTTTGATTCCTCTATATTTTAAGTAAACCTAAACATTCATGTGTTTCAAGGTAAGATTAACAAAGATGTAGTTGATGTTTTGTTAAAATAATTAGATTATTAATTTTTCATGAATGATTTCTCTAAGGAAGAGAAAAAAAAGATTTCACACAAATTTTATTCACTTGTCATGAAATGGTGGCAATGACATTTTTTACAAGAGAAATATTGACTCGAAGATGATTTAACTTGGGATGAATTCATAGAATTATTATTATCTGTAATATGTATAGGATGATGGTTACATGTAGTGGTCACAACTATAACAGGGCCTAGACCAGTAATTCTACGTCTAATCTGATACATTCCACCTTTTCTACGTAACATTTGGCTCTTTTGATATGGAGCAACATCCCATCCTCAAATATCATAGTGGATGTTGACCATCCTTTTAGTCTTGACTAAATATAAACAAAAATAAAATTATGGGTGAGACCCATAACTTTGTGGTAATGATCAAAGAAGAATTCAAGAATAAGGGAAATAAGGAGATGACCTCTGCACCAAAGAATACACCTACTAAAAATTAAAAACCATCTAATCTAGGTAAATGGTGTAATAAACATAAAAGTAGAATCCACTTCAACACAAAGTGCCATGTGCAAAGGAAATTTGTAGGTGGTTAGAATTAAAGGATATGTTAATCCCTCAAACAAAATCATTGAGACATATCCCAAAAATCTAGTTAACACCATACAAAAAAATCTTGTAGTGCCAGATGTTAAATAATAATGCATTTTCCATTCACAAATATGGGTACAAGGGCATCCAATAATTTTTTGAATCGATGACATTAACATGAAGAATCTCATTTTTACAATAACTATCAATAAAAATAATTTTCTAACCATGATTCATCTATAGTCATGTAAATTAGGATGGTTAACCTCCCATAATAACCAAAGTAGATGCATCTCCCTTCAATGCCATTTTTTGTATGTTACTCATCCATTCAAGGAAGAGATAATTTTTGATGTATCCCCCATTGAGTTTTATGATGTTATCCTAAGGAATCTATACATTCATATCCAAAGGTGTATGTACAATGCTAATCCTCACATTGTACCTATATTAATAAGTGGCAAGATATACTATGTTCCTAAAGTGATTCCATCCTCAACACCTATCATGCCAACTCCAAATAATATTATACCCTAAAACTATGCATAATCTACCTTCTACATCTAACCATTGGTTGGTACATGCCCTACTACATAAAAGATAGATAATATTCTAGAAACCTTGGTCACACATAACTATTATATGCATATATATAGATTTGTCATAGTGAGTGAACTCTCAAAACAGGCCAAATGGTTCACCAATAAATATTTAGAATCCAAGTTTATATACTTGCTTCATATAATCAATGTAATAAAGACTATTAATTTTTAAGGAGGGATGAATAGTCTATTTATATTAACTAATTTTGATGCCTAAAATAACACTCGATGAACTCTCTTGGATTCCAAAAAATATAGACACTTTCAAGCTATGCTACTAACAAACATGATAATGATTGTGATTATATTATAGTTGATGGATTCTTAAATATAACAATTTAAATACCTTATAATAAATAAATATCATATTTGAAAATAGCTCAACTTTGTGTTCAACATGTCTTGTGCTTTATGAAATTTCTAGAAATCACATTAGTCTATACTTGATACAAAGTTGAACAAGTCTACCAAATATCATCCAATAACTATTGGATAGAAAGAAGTCTTAAATAGGATTGTGTTACACCTTTTTAGAGTGTATAATTCAAAGAGGAAATGAACTTGGGACATTATATTAATTTTCATTTAGCATGGCAATGATAGAGCTCTGCATAGTGTTATTGCCAAGAGCCATTTTTGGGTTTGTTTAGGTTTCCAACCTCTTGCACCCATTGATGTAACTCATCATGTTACACAGTCAACAAAAAATATTTCAACTCAAAAATAATTAATGAATATATTAAATTCATTGACCATATTCAATGCATTTAACATTCAGTGCAAACCATTATGTAATACTCTAATTTAAAGTATAAGCAACACCAAGACGAACATTCAACATTACATACCTTCCAATTCAATGATCAAGTATGGATACACAAACATAAATAAAAATTGATAAGATTGTAATACGAGATTCGTCAACATTGGCATGAGACCTAAACATCATGAAGGAAATAAGATATAACACTTTTGAGTTGAATCTACCTTCTTATCTTGGGTTGCATTTAGTCTTCAATGCATAAATATTTCAACATTACTTTCCACCACTATTGGAGACTTTAGATACTACATAAAATCTTTAAGAAACAAATATCAATATAGATTGCAAAATTACAATATAATTATATCAATTTATAAATGTTTAGGTTAAGGAGTCACATCAACAAGAGATTCATCACTTCTATCTCATTAAAGTAGGTCAAGTGCCTTGCCATGTGTTGGCTAACAGATTTGTCCTTATCTAATTTTTTTATATTTTGACTCCATAACCTTCTTATTTCAAGAACAAATAAGTTAAACAATAAGTGGTGAACTATTAAGACTAGTTCCCCTCTGAATTAAGGTATAACTCCCTTTAAGATTTTCAATGAATTCAAATATTCAAATACACTTTTAACTAGAAAGTGTTTAAAGGAAAACTAACATCCATACATCATCATGCTATGAATGCGATATTTCTTCAAGATTGAGCTTGAAGAGGAATACAAACCAATAAATGTGCACCTCATAGACTTAACATCCAGCTTCTTTCTATTTTCCTTATCAATATGCACAAAAGCTTCAGAACCAAAAACTCTGAGAAATAAAAGATCTACCTTTTTACCTGTCCATGCCTCTTTTGGAATTCCACCACCTAGAGCTATAGAGGGTCCTCTATTAATCAGGTAAACTGTAGTATCTACAACTTCTGCCCAAAACTATAAGGGCAAACCAGCATGCAATCTCATACTCTGTGCACGCTCCAATATTGTTTTGTTCATCCTTTCAGCAACTCCATTTTGCTGAGGTGTCCTTGGAACCATCCTTTTCCTGTGTAGTCCATTCATATAACAATACCAGTTGAACTTATAGCTACAAAACTCACCACCATTGTCAGACCTAAGGCACTTCAATCTCATACCTATTTCATTCTCAACCAAAGCTTTTCAAATCTTAAAAGTGTCAAAAACATCAGATTTCTTCCTTATGCAATAAACCCATACCTTTCTTGTAGCATCATCAATGAAAGAAACATAATACTATGATCCTCCAATAGAAGCAACCTGAGCTAGTCCCCACACGTCTGTGTGAACAAGCTCCAACTTGTGCTTCTTCTTTGTTGACCCAGTCTTGAGAAAACTCACTCTCTTTTGTTTCCCAAAAATACAATGCTCACAAAAATCTAGATCTATGCTTTTCAAATCTGAAAGCTTACCTTTTGACTTAAGAATAGTCATTCCCTTCTCACTCATGTGGCCAAGCCTCTGGTGCCACAATTTTGCATCTACATCTGAAGTAGATAATATAGAAGGAGAATTATTAGTAATATAATTACATAAATAGAGAGTACCTACTCTCTTACCTCTGGCCAATACAAGTGCACCCTTGGAAACCTTCCAAGATTTAGCTATGAGAGTTATTGTACAACCCTCATCCCCTAACTTTTCTGCAAAAATCATATTCCTCTTCAGGATGGGAACATGCATGACATCTCTCAACACGCATGTGTTGCCATTCTGCATTTTCAGCTACATTTTTCCTTTGCCAACAATTTTACAAGGCTCATCATCCCCTAAATAAACTATTCCAAAATCTCCATGGACATAGTCACTAAAATATTCTCTATTTGGGGTTGCATGGAAAGAGGCACCAGAATCTAAAACCCAAGATTCTATATTATTATGCAAAGAGAATACAAGAGCATCTTGTGCAACAATACCTGCAACTTTTGATTCTTCTTTCCTTCATGCTGATTGTCTTCTTTAGGTTTTGACCAGCAATCTTTCCTTGCATGCCCTATCTTTCCACAATTCCAGTAGGTTATCTTCCTGCCATTTCTGGATTTGGATCTACCTCTCATATTTGACTTAGACCTTGATCTCCCTTGCTTGCTCTTCTCTTTTTGCCTTCCCCTGATTTCAAAACTTAAAGCATTCCCTGATATTTCCTCTGTGCTTTTTCTGTGAATTTCTTCATTCAAGATTACACTAACAACATCATCTACTTTTAAAATATTTGAAGTAGATGCAGTATTACTAACTGCCATTACCAAGCTGTACCAACTTTCAGGTAAAGAGTATAAGATTAATAGAGCTTTAATTTTATCATTAAAAATTATTTTGACTAAATTTAATTGATTTACAATTCCATGGAAATAATTTAGGTGATTAGATACAGATCCACCTTCTTGCATTTGTAAATTAAATAACTGCTTTATAAGATATACCTTATTTGAAGCTGAGGGTTTTTCATAAAAAAATGCTAAAGTAGTCATTAACTCTATCGTTGACTTTGCTTGTGATAAATTAGATATCATAGTAGATGCCAGACTCAATCTTATAGATCCAAGAGCCTTTCTATCAAGAACTTCTCATTCTTCATCTTCCATGTCTATGGGCTTCTTTGAAACCCCAGCTAACAGTAAGTATAGATCTTTTTGATACAGATAATATTCTATCTGCATTCTCCATAATTGGTAATTCTTTCCATTAAACTTTTCCATTTTCAGTTTACTTTCTTTTGCCATTGCTTCTCCCACTCAAACAGAAACCCTTGTGAGTGACCTGTAATCAACAAACACTAACCAGATCTAAAACACCTGTTAGTCAACCTGAGCTTTGATACCACTTTGTCAAGATCTAGGAAGCATAATTGATTACCATGTACAGGCAACTAAACATGGAATTAACCAGAAGCAAAATATAACTAAAATTCAAAAATAACACAGAATATGAGAGACAATACCCAATTGTATTAATACTCTTCCAGAAGGAAATACAACAAAGAAGATGCCACAGTCTTCTTCCTTACACTCCTCTAGGGCTCCCACATCTCTAGGGCATAAAAAATAAATATCTTCAAGAGCTCACTCTCTCAATTACGGTCACAACAATCAATTCAAACACAGAGCTGTTATTCACCTCAACCAGTCACTATCAATACTGCCAGTACAACCAAGTACGCAACGTACTCCAAGTAGATCTCACCTAATCTTGCTCCTTGATGTGTTGCTGTCACCTTTGATCTTGCTACCCCATAGATCTCCTTTGACCTCGAACACACACACCTGTAGATCAACCGACCTTACTTACCCATGTAGATCTTTTCTCTGATCTTGCAACAACCTGTAGATCAACCTGATCTTACATACTCAAAAGAACCCTTGTCCTTGCCTCACCAAGTCCTTATGATTCTCCATACCAGAACCCCTATGGATCTTCTACTAGATCTTGCTCTCCCTTAGATCTACCTGATCATACACACTTGGCATTGTGGCACTATGAGGAGCTAACCATGCTCTTTTCCCTCTGAAGGAGCTAACCTTGCTCTCTCTATCTAGCACCTAAGGAATCCCTACTTTGATCCCTCACACTTTACAATATAGCCTATGAGTCTCTTAAATAGATCTCATGCAAACAATAATTAGACATCCAATTACAATAATTAGATTCACAACTCCAAGACTAAAATTAGCCTTTTACAGGCAAACAACCAGTTCGTCAAACTAACTGTTTGTCAACTAGCAGTTTTGGAACCGCACAAGCAACTGACATCAGTCCCTGTCTAGCTGGAGATGACCGACTTTGGCCGATACCTGACCGATGTTAGTTTCTCTGCTCACTAGATATGACCGACATCGGTTGATCAGACTGATGTTAGTTGCTCTACAACTCAGCAACCTCTCAGCAACCTCCTCCATGTTTGCATCAATGAAGCTTTTAGCTCCACAACCTAACAAGATTTTATAACAAAAATGGGAAATATAATACATATATTCTATCTTCAATAACAATTATATATATATATATATATATATATATATATATATATATATATATATATATATATATATATATATATATATATATATTGTTGAACTAGTAAAAAATAAAACACATATAATGAATTGTCTAATGGAAAAGTAATCACTATATGAAAGAAGGTTTCACACAGAAAACCCAATTTCAAATACTCAAATGCATAGATCTAATTATGGAGTAATTAATTTTCCTTTTCTTTCATAGGTGAAAGATGTTTCAGACAAACATCACATATATTGTTAAAACCAGTGGTCCAATTTTGAAATTTTCTAACTCCTTTTCTTTTTTTATCTTCTCTATCCTCCTTGTCTTTTACAATTATATATATATATATATATATATATATATATATATATATATATATATATATATTTGCCATAAGTAATCCACTTGTCAAACTAAACTAGAGTTAAATTAACTCTAACCCATAGGGGATTTAGTTTTTACAGATTCAATAAAGACCAAGTTTTGAATAAAAAAACAACTGAATAACTGAATAAAGTAAAGTATGTAAGTAAAATCATTGCTGAGGTGATGGACTAGGATCTCCAAATTTGCCATGTTTGGTTGGGTAGACACGTTGAGCTTTTCAATCCTAAAATGCTGTAACAAATTCCTAAATTTTTGAAAGATTGGGAATGCTGATGTGTTTTATCCTTGATTTCTAGATATTTTCTTCCCTTCAAATTCTCCTCATCTTTTATGTGTGCTCTAGGAGAGTGTCAACACAGTGACAAAGAAGTGAATCTACCTTTAAAATCTAATAAAAATCTTCAATTGATAAGTTGTCACTTTATTTCATGATGTTGATCCTTTCCCTAAAGAATCGAATCACAATATTGATGTATGTTTCTGGTTTTCCATCATCTTTTATGTATTCAATATCAATACTATGTAGATCATGCTATAATTCAGTTATTTTCTTGATCATATTTTTGATTTCCACTCATCTTTGTTGGGATACTAAATTTCTCCATTCAATATTTTTTTTACTTACATATAATACATCTTCATCTAGACCTGTCAAGTTCTTTTTTGACAAAAACTTTGTTATTCCATACTTTTGTACTTCATCAATCTAGTTCATCATGCTCATCCATTTTCATTCATATTTTATCCACAAGGCATTTTATGTCTTCAAATCTTCAACAATATTTATGGTTAAATCATACACATTCTTCAATTTATGGATGTATTCCGTACCTTTCTAGATGATTCTATCCAACCAATTATCAAATACCCTGGTAACCATTTTGTCTCTATGTATCTGGTCCAACATCCTTTGATTGATAGGTGATTTTGGATCAAAAGAGAGGGGTAGTTAGGTGATCAGTTGTGGATATGGACTATGAATGACATCAATATATTCTACCATTGACCACATAGTCTACTTTAATTCTCTTTTATCTTTTTTGTCCTTCTAGGTTCTACTAACTATCCTTTTTGTGGATGCTTCAAGGTGATGCACATATACAACACATGATGCAGTCCAAAGATCTACCTTTTCAATTGTAAAATCCTAAACTGTAGGATCTTGAACTTCTTCATTGGTTCTTGGCCTAGCTATTTCTGCATTTTAGTTCCCTATATTAGGATCAACATCTACCCTAGATGTTGTTTTTAACTTTTTGGATTTAGGAGTTTTTATTAAAAACTTACCATATCTTCCAAGGGCAAAGAAAATGGTACTATTTTCCTTTTATTGCTAATTGAGCTTTCGAGCCACTAGGGTGAAGAGGTTGAGGCATCTTTATCAGGATTTGGTTGATCATAAGGTACATTTGAAATAATCATCAGTTTGATAGAATTAGAAGGAATCACTATCTATTGATCTATACTAGCCTCCTTTGCCATTCGTGAATTAGATTCTTTATTACCTTTGGTTTCTCCTGAATCTTCTTCAGAATTCAAATCTATAATTATTTTTTTAGAAATCTAACTCTTTCTCTTGCTTAGTGTCCTTGATTTGGTGGCATGAGGAGGTAGAGTAGTTATAAGGGCCTTCTTAGATTCTTTGATGATAGGATCCCTTCAAATTTTTTACTTAGAAGTACCTACATCACATATAACAATAAGCTGGTTAGAGAAGCTTATTAGGGATGGTGATTCAATTATTGATGTACATTGATGGATAGCTATGTTTTGAGCTCCCCCCAGTTTTTACTCTCTCAACCATTTTTTAGTTCTCCTTATTACTAGGAGGGTCTTAACCTCAATTATATCTTCTTCATTTTTCTCTCAGTCAATTTTTGTAATAGGTGATTATTTTACTTACTCAAATTGTGGATCAGTCACCTATTCATCATTGTCAAAAATTCTAAAAATTTCCATATTTAAATTGAGAGTAATAATTTTCCCTAAGGAGAACCTAGACCACAATCTTCTTCTGACTTCAAATTCATCTAAACAATCCTCCCAATAATCCTCTAATTGAGGAATATGTGAAAACCCTGTTTCTAAGAACCAAGTTATCTTTGGCAAAACCTTTGCTGTCAAATTATGATCTAGCTATGAAGTATTGAAAATTGAATTTATTAAGATCTAATTCTAGATTCAAAGATCAGAGACTGACTTGAATGAATAACATCTAAGCTGGACAAGAAAATATATACCAAATTTGTTTTTCATTGGGAATTTTTTATCTACATGTGCCAATTGTCTACAGACTTCTATTAACATAAATCAATTAGAATCATACCTAGGTAACCTCAAAGGTTCACCATCAAAATTCCCAACTCTGATATAAGTGAACTTGGAAAACTAAGTGAAGAAACTACCATACATGTTGATAAATTATATATTTTCATCAAACAACCTTTTTTTGATGTTGTCTAATAATTTAAAAGTCATTCTACTAGTAAAAACATCATTAACCTTCCTGTAATTTTCATAGCAATTACAAATTTATAACTGTGAGTAATCATCATAAATTTTACTATCTTCAGCCAAGGGCACATGAGGTAATCCTACCCATTTTCTTGTAGATGCCAGATAATAGAAGAGGTATGAAGACATACAAAAATATTTATTTCCCAAATAATTACTTAAACCTAGATGCAAACATTTTGCTACAATTTCTGACCAATCCAAATATTGTTATCATTGGAGGATCACTTATATGAAGAAGTACATCCAGTCTTCCTAATAATATGCATGAGCATTGCCTTTTAGTCTATGTAGTAATACTATAATATCTTATACTTCTAAAATCATATGATTTCTTGTTAATGGTCTAGGCAGTCTTGAACCCCCTTTTTGGAATTTCAAAAGCCAATTCCTAGCAATCACGCTCTTGTAAATTAATTTATTTAATGAAAAATAACCATATGAAGAAATAATATTGAGGTTAGAGTATGGTTATTTAAGAAGAATTCTTATTACAGACATTAGGGTTTGTCTATTGATATATAGTAAAACATTGCCATCTACAATCCTGATACACCTATTCAGAGGTTCATATCTATTCATGCATTCAAAGACTAATTTAGGGCATTAGATAGCCATGGGAAAGGCTAAAACTTCAACCAAGCTACTTTATACTATCTTCTGCATCATAGGATTTGACACAGGATTTCTAGCCCTTTCCTTAATATCTTCCAAGTCATATTGGACTAGAGAAGTGTCCCCAATTTCAAGAGGAGTACATATGAGACTAGGACCATGTTCATAATCAAGACATGTAGATTTCATGGTTATAGATTGGAGGATATAATGAAAATAAAATGTTTTAAACTCTTTAAATAATGTTGTAAACTCAAAAGGATCCTTCTTTCCAACCAAGTAAAGGAAACAACTTATCGTAAGATTAAAACTCACCTTTAAATTTATCTAAAATCACTATGAATTCGAGAAATCAAATATCTTATACCACCTATACTATTCTCCTTTGTATTGCCTAGTATGATTATTTGCTAAATTTGAATTGTTCTTTTTTGATATAGATATTACCCAGATCAAATAATTAAACTGAAATAATACATGCTAATCATGCTTGATAAGACATGCATTCTAACATATGCATTAATGGCAAGCATTTTTTTACATGCTATTTTGATGGGTAATGATTATCTGTAACCTCATGAAAATTCAAATTTCACTTATAAAAATCCTTAGGGTGAGATGAGAGTATAGTCATTGAACCATTGAACCGTTGAAATTTTGAAAATGTGGTTCAATTTTGAGGTTCAAAGATACAAGATGAACTACACAGACCAATATTCATATAATCTTTCCAAAAAATTTGAACTTTGAAACATTGAACTATTAAACTCTTGAACTCCTCTATTTAAGTTCAAGTGGTAGGTTGAAGCGATAGGTTCAATGATGCATTAATTTATACAAGGGAACTGAGTGAACACAACTCTTTACAAAATATCGAGTATTGAATTCTTGAACTATTGAAATATTGAACCGTTGAACTTTTGAAATCTGAAAAAGTGTTCAAGGTCAATCGAAAGGTTCAAAATCATAATTAAAATACACAAAGGGATAAACAGTTCACTTTGAGAAATATTGAACCATTGAACTTATTGAACCATTGAACTCTGAGAAAGGTTCAAGTTCAAAGGCTTAATTATTTTAAGAATTTATACACATAAGGAAATAGGTGGGTGAAATTATTTTATGGCATAATTCATGAAAAATTGAATAAGGGTGACTCAAAAGGTAACATTGGCTCTGATTGGGGATTGTATTTTATGACAAAGTGTAGAGAACTCAGAAATTCTAGTTACATAGACTGAAACATAGAAACATAAAAAAAGGAGAAAGATAAACCAAAAATGGGAAAGGAAAACACAAAACACAACAATAAAGGAAAGGCTATGTACAAAATAGGGGACACATATTTCATAGTTGATACAACTTAAGATATTTTCCATTATAGGATAGGGGTAAAATAGTTCCATTCAGATATTCCAATTTAAAAGAACTAGGACCAAGTACCTGATGAATTTTGAAAGGCCCTTTCTAAAGTGAATCAAATTTTCCATGTGATCCTTTAGGTTATTTTCTTTTATCCCATAGTAATACTTCATCTCCTTCCATGAACTTTTTATGTCTATTTTTCTAATCAAAAATCTTTTTAACCCTATTTTGATGAGCAGTAATCTAGTCAACCAGTTCATTTCTCTCTTCTTCAATCTTTATTAAGTACATAACTCTTTTCTCTAAAGAATCTTGAAAGTATTGATATTTAATAACATTTTATAATTTAGATATAGATAATTCTAGAGGTAATGATAATTGTGCTCCTATCCCATAAAATATCTCAAAAGGTACCATTCCTATTGCTCTTTTTGGGGTTACCCTATCATCCCAAAGTGCTTCATATAGTTTTTTATGCCAATCTCTAGGGTTATCACTCACCAATTTCTTCATGATGGATATCAAATTTTTATTACTAGACTCTGTTTGTCCATTCCCTTGAGGGCAATAATCTGATGAGTGAGAAAGAGAGATACTATGTTCATAGTAGAATGAAGTAAGTTCGATTGAAGAAAAATTGGTAGCATTATCTACCATAATCTTCTGAGGAACTCCAAAATGTACCAGTATATTTTCTTTTAGAAAATTACATACCACTTCTAAAGTGGTTCTCTTCACAGGGGTTGATTCAACCCATTTCATAAAATAATCAGTTGTTGTTAAAATGTGTGTATGACCAGGACTTGATGGAGGTGAAAGAAGACCAATGAAGTCTAATACCCATTGTTTGAAAGGTTCTTTAATAATGACAAGTCTCAGAGGTAATGCTACAAGTTGTGGCCTTCCTAAAAACAATTGCATTTTTCATAGTTAGCTACCCATTTATATGCATCTTTGAACATACTTGGCCAATAATAACAATTTCTAAGGATTTTGAATGCTATGACTGAAGAAGAGAAATGTCCACCATCGATTTTCTAATGAAAAATTTTCAACAATTTGTATTATTTTTCCTTATCTACACATCTCATAAAGGTTCCATCTAGTCCCTTTTTATATAAGACATCACCACAAATCAAATATTTTTCTAATTTTAAATTTAGATTCCTTTTCTCCTTCAAGGATAAATGACTAGGACTATCTCCATAAGTAAGATAGTGTGCCATTTTTAAGAACCATAGATGTTGTAAGCTTACGAATAGGATAGCAGGAAGGTCTTCTTCTTCTTTACTTCTGGCTATCAATTTTCACAAACCTTGACCTCTAACTAATTTGATTGGCTTAATATCTAGGTTGTATTCTTTAATATTAGCAACCATGTTGCTATATTATTCATTCTAACCTCTTTCTGAGTTAGAATTCTTTTCACAGCTGAACTAGGAACAAATATAACTGAATGAAAATGAAGTATATAATATCTGAACTATTTAACAACCTTTACTACAACAAAAGCTTGTTTTTCAACCAAAGAATATTTAAGTTCATGCTTCTTGAGAGGAACACTCATAAAGGCTATTGGGGTTTCTATATTTAACTCATTTTTCTGTAACAAGATACCAAACATGGTATGTTTTGAATCATAATAGTAAATAACAAAATATTTTTAGAAATAAAGATTTACCAAAGTAGGTGTTTATGTAATCACCTCTTTAATATCTTCAAATGCTTTTTTAGTAGCTTCATTCCATTTGAATGCTTGTTTTTCACTCATCATCCCCACAATATGTTTTGTAATCTCAGCAAAATCAGGATTAAACCTTCTAAGAAAATTAATCAAACCAAAGAAACACTTAACTCTAGTTCTATTAAAAGGAATACTTAACTGTTGTATTGCTCTAACTCTTTCTAGGTCAATTTTGATTCCATCCCTTGAAACTAGGTGTCCTAATAATTTCCCTTTTGTAACATAGAAAACTAACTTCTTAGGATTAAGAGATATCCCATGAATTAGGCATATATGTAAGATGGTCTCTAGATCCTTCAGATGATTTTATCTGTTTCTAAAAAAATAGTCAAATCATTAAGATAAATGACAATAATTCTATCTTTTAGATCTTTAAAGGATGAATCCATCACCCGTTGAAAAGTTTCACCAGCATTAATCAAATCAAAGTGCATATGGTCATAACCAAAATTTCCTTGAGGTATATTGAAATCAATTTTATATTGGTCATCTACAGCTACACTTATTTGATTATAACCTGAGAACCCATCTAACATGGACATCATTTCTGACCCAACAACAGTTTGCAAAATGTGATCCATCATAGGTAAGGGATAAATATCTTTTAAACTGGTTTGGTACAAATTCCTGAAGTCAATATAGATTCTTATTTCTCCATTTTTTTTGCATATTGGAACAATATTCACCACCCACATGGAGTGATGAATTGGATAAATAATTCTAGCTTTCAACATCTTGTCAATCTCCTTAAAGATAGCCTCATCAAATTTTGGGTTGTAATTTCTCAGCTTCTATCTAAATGGGATTGCATTTAATTTCAAATGAATATGATGTTGAAACTGTCAATGTCTAAAATATTTAAGGGCATCATAACACCAATCAAAGACATCCTTATACTTAATCAATAGATTAATTAATTTGTTTTTTTCTTCTAGTGAATAACACTTACCAATGGAGATCCATTTGGGGTTAGTCCAAATGTTCTAGAGAGACCAATCCTTTAGGGATTTTGTTTCCTTTTTAATTGAATTACATCATCTTTTGGATTGATCCCTGGATAAAGACTAAATTCTTTACATTCTGTTTCAGAACCTTCTAAATAAGTCCCTAGGAACATATCAGCATTATCCAAAGATTTTTTGATCTATTTATTACTTTAAAAAACTTGCCAATTTTTTGCATTATCTGGGACATTAGGATGATAGAATAGTTCTATTCTCTATGAATTCCTTTTGAAATTGAGGTGCAGGAGAAGAAAAGAATCTGATATTGCTAGAGAATCTACCTGAGTGTTTTGGTCTCTGGGAATTGCTTCAATAGAAAATGCATCAATACATTCTATCTCATCCCAAAGTTTGTTTCTGTAATGTCTTAATATGTCATTTTTAATTGAGAAAATACCTCTCACTTGTTTGACAATTAATTCAACATCTTATGTTGCCTTGAGTATTTTTATACCTTTTATTTTAGCTTCATTTAACCTAAGAAATAAAGTTTCATATTCTACAATATTAATAGTGTTTTTAAATTCAAGCTTGAAAGAGTAAGGAAAATTTTCACCTTCAGGTGAGATTAACACAGCTCCTGATCTTGAACTAGTGGTAGCACAACTGCTATCAAATTCCATGGTCCATAAATCATCTGAATGAATAGACTTTGGGATAGATTCTTCCATTAAATCTTTAGAGAAGAGAAAATAGTTACCAAATTCACATTTTTCAAATAGAATAAGAGACTTAGGATCATCAAAAGGATATACCCTATACTTGCATTTAGGTTGAGGTACTAGCTTAACTTTTTGATTTCTCACTAGAATTGTGGCTTCTGACCAATCTAATTTAATTTTTTCTACCAAATCTTTACAAAAAGTCCTACTCAACAATATCCCATAACTAGCAAGAATATCTACTACCAAGATAGTCAACTTCACCTTTTTATCAGGATAGGCTGCAAGAGCAACTCGTGCATCTTTAATTTGTCTGAGCAAAGAAATATATTCACCATCTATAGAATAACATCTATCAATTTTTTTTAAGGGATAAGCCCAAAGTTTTGGCTATAGAAGAAGGCATTATATTATCAGAAGCACTTGAGTCTATGATACTATTACTGAGTTTATGACCATTTATGAACAAAGAAACATAAAATGGGTTAGGATTCATATTAGCCATATAAGGAGTATCATTAGATGAATTGATGGTCATTTTATAAGTATGAGTGGGTGATTCAGGTGGAGAAGTAAATAATTGGGCAATGGGAGACTCAGTGTTAACATTTAATTAACTTTCAGGTTTAACTTGTGTAGGACCTTTTTTGACATATTTAACTAATTTATCAAGTTATTTGGGTTTCAAGCTAAGGTATTCAATAGGGAATATTTGAATGACTTACAAAACTGTAAAATATCAAAAGAAGTCTCACAATCATTTCTATGTAATAATTTACTTTCTTGTGTCTTAGCATCAAAAGTTTTAGTAAAAGGTTCCTTAGCTTTAACGGACACTTCTTGAGCATTAGAAAATTTTGGATTCTTTTGACTTCTGGTAAGCATAACACATGAATAATCTTCAAGAGTAACCAATATTTCACCTCCTCTTTCTAAATCTAAATCATATTCTAGGAAGTGTATTTTAGAGTCACTAGGTATTTCAAAGCTCCTTTCTTCTTCAGTAATCTCCCCTAAGACATCTTGAGTAGTAGTCATTTGTGTATATCTAGGCATCTTTGGATAAGAATCTCCATCATGATCAGTAGTCAAATGAAAGACACAAATGTTACTTCTTCTAGGAGGGGCTTCAATAGTCAATCTGGGTTATGT